>JABUQX010076365.1:12500-32500 GCA_015478945.1 Trachelipus rathkii
TGAGGAAATTTCATCCCCAAGGACCCCTAATCATTCTCTTTACCGGATGAAACTCTCAATGCGCGAAACGAGCACCAGCTATCCTGAGGGAAACTTCGGAGGGAACCAGCTACTAGATGGTTCGATTGGTCTTTCGCCCCTATGCGCAGCTCTGACGATCGATTTGCACGTCAGAATCGCTGCGGACCTCCACCAGGGTTTCCCCTGGCTTCATCCTGGCCAGGCATAGATCACCATCTTTCGGGTACCAGAATATGCGCTCGGAGAGCCCGCTACTCAACTTAACAAGCCTGCGAAACGCGACCACTACGTGCCCCGTCCCCCGAAGAACAAGACAAAAAAAATTTGTCATAAATTGTTTGGGAAACGGGGAAGCAGCTAGCCGGTTAGGCATTAACAGCGAGAAGGAGCGGCGCGGGCCCCGGGCTTGCGCCGTCCACATACAGGGTGGTTAATCGGGGGGAGACCAGAGGCAAACCCACTCACCGCCGAAATAACCCGTGAGGGCGACACCGGCGACCTGGAGAAATACCTACGCACGCACCCCGAAACGGATCAGCCCTATGAAAGGATCACTTTCGTTTCGCCTTGGGGTTTAGACAGCCCTTTGACTTGCGCATATTCTAGACTTCTTGGTCCGTGTTTCAAGACGGGACGAGTAAGCTGTCGCAAACTACACCGCGTCGCGCGCTGCGAGACATAGCGGGGGCACGACTTCGCCTCCTCAGGGGCGGCTGAGGTGGTGAGAGGACGTATACCCCCAGTCAAGAGCACACTTTACAACATTTAACCGTCCGAGAGGCCGTCAGAGCAACGGGGCGGCCCCGCCAAACTCGGAAAACCCGGCGGCGTCTTCAAACCGGCAAGCGGTTTGCTGCCTATCCGGGAACGAGAATTAGCGGTTTCCCAGACCCCCGTGTCATCGACACCTCTCGAACGGCCGCGGTGCCCTACTTCGGCCAGCAGTGCATCCCCCTTCGGCGCTCGCTGCCTGAAACGTCGGTCGACCATCGAAACTCCGGGGAAATCCCCGAAAGAATCTCCGGGATCCGTTCAACTAACGTTTACGACCAGACGCTGCGTTACCTCCGGGGTGAATTGAGGTACTAGCACGATTTTGTCAGGTGTGTCCGAAAGAGAGCGCAAGACCCGAGAACTCAAGCGAATGCAAAGGCATTGAGATACGAGGATAGGATACTCGACCCGGACCCTCAGACCGATCGCTATGATCGATAATATTGGGACTCGGAGGACCTGGCACACCCTCTTTTTACAATCTCAGTCCGATGGTAGCCTTCCTTTCTCAGTCAAACGTCCCACTGCGTCTGAACCGTAAGCAGCAGTAGCAGTAGATTCCACGAGAACTCCGCGCGATCAGCACACCCGACGGCCCCCCATAAATGCGCAAGACCTGAGTAACGAGGAAGGATGATGCACAGTCGCGCCCGTATAGGAAAATCGTGGATAGGATTTTCCGTAGCGCACCGTAACAAACAGTCCTTTGATCCCCGTTCCCAAGCCCAGCAAAATACAGGGTACTAGCACGATTTTGTCAGGTGTGACCGAAAGAGAGCGCAAGACCCGAGAACTCAAGCGAATGCAAAGGCATTGAGATACGAAGGAGGATACTCGACCCGAGCGCTCATACCGATCGCTATGATCGATCTTATTGGGACTCGGAGGACATTCCAACCCTCTTTTTACAATCTCAGTCCGATGGTAGCCTTCCTTTCTCAGTCAAACGTCCCACTGCGTCTGAACCGTTTCCTCTACTAAAACGCTGCTGCTGCTGCTGATGCTGATGCTGATGCTGCTAATACTGTCCGCGCTTAGTAGGTTTTAACCACGCGAGCGCAGCAACGAAACGCCTGCTTGCACATGAAGAAATAGCAAAAAGTCGTATGCGGCAAGCTCCGGGTAAGCTACCGAGTAAGGCAGGCGCTGCCGTGGCGAATACCACTCCGAAATTGATCAACAAAGCCAAGACACACATCGTGATAAAGTTAGTTTGAAGTACCCCAATCTCTGGAATAAATTTTCGCAGTAGGTGGCAAAGAGAGCTAACTTACCAGATAGGTGTATCATGGAACTTTGTTAATTCAACCCAAGAAGCATCCGCCACGAACTTAACCTAGTCTCAGAGCGGCAGCAGCCCGGCGTTCCACCGTCGCAATTACTGACTCGCCTGCCACTACAATGGGCTCCTAATAGCTACCTTCGGGCGAATCCGTAGTGGGTTGTGTTCGACGCCGACGACGACAGAGAGAGAAGGGAACCCAACCTCGCTCTCTTTGACGACGACGACGGGAACGTCCCAAACAGAGACAGATCCCTATGATATAGCTAAATAGGGACGAGCGGCAAGTTGCGAGGTTTCTAAGCCATTCTACGTCCTAGTTGCGACCTCCGCTACTCGATGCCTATGGCCAAGAAGCTACATACAGTAGCTCAAGAACACGAGCAGCCAGCAAAAAGTCGTCTGCGGCAAGTTCCGGGTAACTACCGAGTAAGGCAGGCGCTGCCGTGGCGAATACCACTCCGCAATTGACCAACAAAGCCATGACACACGCACATCGTGATACAGTTACCTCTTCAGACCCCAATCTCTGGAATAATTTTTCGCAGTAGGTGGTAAACAGAGCCGTAACTGATCAGATACGTGTATCATCGACCAAGCGAAGACACACACATCGTGATACAGCTACCCCTTCAGACCCCAATCTCTGGAATAATTTTTCGCAGTAGGTGGTAAACAGAGCCGTTCACTGACCAGACAGGTGTATCATGGAACTTTGTTATTACAACCCAAGAAGCATCCGCCACGAACTTAACCTAGTCTCAGCGCGGCAGCCCGGCGTTCCACCGTCGCAATTACTAACTCGCCTGCCACTACAATGGGCTCCTAATAGCTACCTTCGGGCGAATCCGTAGTGGGTTGTGTTCGACGCCGACGACGACAGAGAGACAAGGGAACCCAACCTCGCTCTCTTTGACGACGACGACGGGAACGTCCCAAACAGAGACAGATCCCTATGATATAGCTAAATAGGGACGAGCAGCAAGTTGCTTGGTTTCTAAGCCAATCGACGTCCTAGTTGCTACCTCCGCTACTCGATGCCTATTATGAAGCTACAGTAGCTCAAAGCACACGAGACTCCAGCAAAAAGTCGTCTGCGGCAAGCTCCGGGTAAGCTACCGAGTAAGGCAGGCGCTGCCGTGGCGAATACCACTCCGCAATTGATCAGCAAGCCAAGACACACGCACACACATCGTGATGCAGTTAGTTTCATGCCCCAATCTCTGGAATTATTTTTCGCAGTAGGTGGCAAAGAGAGCTAACTTACCAGATAGGTGGTGTATCATCGAACTTTGCATATTTCAACCCAAGAAGCATCCGCCACGAACTTAACCTAGTCTCAGAGCGGCAGCAGCCCGGCGTTCCACCGTCGCAATTACTGACTCGCCTGCCACTACAATGGGCTCCTAATAGCTACCTTCGGGCGAATCCGTAGTGGGTTGTGTTCGCCGCCGACGACGACAGAGAGAGAAGGGAACCCAACCTCGCTCTCTTTGACGACGACGACGGGAACGTCCCAAACAGAGACAGATCCCTATGATATAGCTAAATAGGGACGAGCAGCAAGTTGCGAGGTTTCTAAGCCAATCGACGTCCTAGTTGCACCCGAGCAGCTGACGTCTTAAATTCACCGTCAGTGAGAAGAGGATATGCCGACGAAGACGACACCGAAACTGAAAGAGAGAGAGAAAGCACCACGTGCAGCAAGAGCGCAAAGTGTTATTAGTCTTCTAGCCCAATCTCTCGTAAAAGTTCGACTTTATAACCAGCTTTTTCGTTCTATTTTTAAAATAGAATTTACTATACGGGTCAACGACAGCATTCGACTAACAAGACGAACGGTCTCCCCAACTGCCTGGATGTCAACACCGAGGAAGTCGAAAAACTTTTACGAGCAGGTAGCTAAGAAAACTTACATTTTGCTGATGCTGCAGAGGTGAATCGCTTTTCACAGCCACGGAAGCCGCCTACGTCCGCGTGCTTCTTTGTTATCCGTATCTCACCTTTTCTTTCTACCGCGACGACTGAAATTAAGACGTCAGGATGATGCAAAAAAAAACAGTACTACTTCGAAGCTTCGAGAACACGTCATATGCGCCTGTAAACCGGGTGGACTGCGGTTTCCGTCATTCAATACATCCACCACCAACGTTCGCGGTGCTCCCCCAGCCCCCGCGAACGCCGGCCAAAAATATTACCATCTTTCGGACTGAAAACTTAACTTTTCCACCGACTATGACCGACACTCGGGAACGAGGAGCCGACAGACAAAACAGAAACAGAACAGAGAACCAAGGAAGGAGGGAGCGAAACGTAGCAATCCAGCCAGCCATTACCCTGTACCTGTACCAGTGCCAGTGTCTTTACCAGTGCCCCTTTGCTTTTACCAGTGCCCCTTTGCTTTTACCGGTGCCCCTTTGCTTTTACCGGTGCCTTTGCCTGCTTGCTGCGCTGTTGCTTTCGCCGCCGCCTCTCCAACTGTTCCAGTCTGCCTGCCTGCCTGCCTGCCTGCCTGCCTGCCTGCCTGCCTGCCTGCCTGGCCCCCGAAACGAACAGAAACAGAACAGAGAAACAAAGAAGGAGGGAGCGAAACGTAGCAATCCAGCCAGCCATTGCCCCCACTGCGCTGCTGCTGTCGCCGCCGCCACTCCAACTGTTCCAATCTGCCTGCCTGCCGCTCCGAGAACAAGGCTCGCAAACGTTATGACCGAGAAGCCGACAGGACAGAAACAGAAACAGAACAGAGAAAGAAAGAACGAGGGAGCCAAGCCTAGCCAGCCAGCCCGCCCCTGCTGCGCTGCTGCCGCCGCCACTCAAACTAACTCCACTGCCTGCCTGCCTGCGCCTGCCTGCCACCCGAAACGAGCCTTACATTCTAGACTTTTTTTTATGCGAAGGATAGGATACACGATGTACAGCGGCGAAAACCACTTTCAGCAGAAGAAGAAGCTGACCCACCGCCATATCCAAACGAGCAGAGTTATTGCAAGTTCGGTAGAGGGAGTGAAAGACCGCTGCTTTTTCCTTGCGGAGATCGTTAACATCATACCCATCTCCTCCTCCGCATATTCTCTCTCGTTCATCGCGGCAAGTATTCGTACATATCCTGGAACTCTATGTACCCCCCGCTTTCAGGCCTCGACAACCACACTTAGCCGGCGGGGGGGAAGAGAGAGCCCAATTGCGTTTACGACGCGAAGGAGATTTAGTATACCTTTGCCTGGGGGGAAGCCAACAACCCAGGCAAAGCCAGTCCTATCTCTCCTCCGCGTCCGTATTAACCACTGCGCTCGGACACAATGATCGTCAACAAGAGACAGTTCACCGGTGTATCAAAGACACCGCCGATGTCGTGCCCGCTTGCTTGGACCATTTTCTCGCGTGCTTATAATTGTTCAGGGCGGATTAAAGGTACATTCAATCTTGAGAGGGCGGTCCCCCGGGGGTGACTCGGTGCCAGCACGGCGGTCATGGAAGGCACTTGGTATCGTCTTATTAAGGTTTCAGCCTTTGAACGATCCAGGACACTTCATACCCGTGGACGCACTCGCCACATGTCGTCTTAATAGATGTAACCCCGTCGCCACAGGCAAGATCTTTCCCCCATCCTGAGCTGCGTTGCCGTATCAGGAAATGAAATCGCTGGTTTGACCGACGAGATTGGCGATGAAGATGGTGATACCTACGCGAGAGGCCAATCACCTTCAATTCACCGACTCAATCCGCCGCCCAACGACCAAACCTCGGCTGTGCTGGTAGAGTCTTTTCCATTACACTCTGCGGTCGTTACCGGGATACCCATCCTGCCACGCGGAAGTCATGTTCGGGCTCCTCACCCTCTCCATACTCCAACTAGTGCAGTGACAGGGCTTGTGAACTGGCCCCGATGGTTATACCTATCATTTTGCTATCACCGCTCGTTTAATGTCGTTCGGGCAGGGATCGTTCAGTCTGTCTGGACCGGATGTGGCCGAATCGACAGGAAGACGCAGAAAGAAAAATCCTCGCCTTCTTAGGGTTCCAGCCAGCCTCTTCCAGCGAGCATATTCGAACTGCGCCTCTATAGCCAATGTGCAATAGCAGTAGCAGCTACGACCGAAAGCAGTCGCACACCGACTTTTACTAACGGAAGAGATCTGCTGCTACTAACTACTACAAGTGAGCGGTGACATTGCCCGAAGGGATACCTCATGGAGGCGATAGGTCATCTCAACCCTTCATATTATATTTCGAAAGGCATCATCACAGAAGTCGGTAGAGAAGATACTGCGATAGCAGCTTCGCAACAGCAAAAGCAGCAGACCCAGCTCCATTTCCAAAACCAGCAGCAGCAGCATCTTTACTGCGGTTCGGTAGAGGGAGTGAAAGACTACTTACTCCGCGTGCGCTAAAGCGTTTATCGGCTATACCTAGGACTACGTTTTCTGTGATGCGCTCTCTGCGTTCGATGGATGTACCCTCTTGGCAGCAACTAAAGAAGAGAGAAAGAGCTTTTTTCAGCAGAAGCGGACCCCCAGTTCCATATCCAAACACGAGCAGAGTTATTGCCAGTTCGGTAGAGGGAGTGAAAGAGACCGCTTTTTACTCCGTTCGAACTGCTAAAGAAAGCTGCTGACACCCTTCCCGTAGTAAACTGCCTCGAGTATCACCCCTACTACCACCACCTTCCACTCTCTACTACCCAGAGAGGAGGAGGAGCAGCAGCAGCAGGGGGGCCGCGCCATCCTTTCCACGCGACCACGAGGTTCATTGACATCATTCGCCGGGACGAACGGTCTATCCTCTTGCGCGGAGGGCCAATTTTCAAGTCAGGGGAAAGGTTTTTCTCAAATGCATCGTTACTCGTAAAATGTTTCTAGGCGGCCGAGCAATCCGCCCTAATGAGATAACCTTCCCCCGACCAGAAAACAAACCACAGACTCAACAATTCGAGAAAAAGCTCTATTTTTCCGTAAAAAGGCGGAAAAATCCGCCTTTTTTGGCCTCTAACCGCGGAACGACGACTGCTGAGCTTCGACACCTCTCCGTGAATTTTTCTCTCGATTTCAGGTTTTCGACTAAGGTCACGGAAAACTGCTAGAGGGGTAAGCAGAGTTCCACTTCCTCGCGATCCACCGTCGTCGTGAGTCTATATGCCAGGAGAGGGTGACGAGACAACAGACAGTCACGCACCAAGCTAGAAGCCCAAACCCGGACACCACGCGCTGGGAGAGAGAAGGGAACCCAACCTCGCTCTCTCCCCGTTCTTGACTGGACTTGGAAGTACCCTCTTGGCAGCAACTAAAGAAGAGGGAGAGACAGCAGAGCTTTTCAGCAGAAGCGGACCCCCAGTTCCATATCCAAACACGAGCAGAGTTATTGCCAGTTCGGTAGAGGGGAGTGGAAGACCGCTTTTTTGTCTCCGTTCGAACTGCTGAAGAGCGCTGCTGACTGACACCCTTCCCGTAGTAAACTGCCTCGAGTATAACCCCTACTACCACTCGCTACTACCCAGAGAGAAGGAGCAGGGGGGCCGCGCCATCCTTTCCACGCGACCACGAGGTTCATTGACATCATTCGCCGGGACGAACGGTCTATCCTCTTGCGCGGAGGGCCAATTTTCAAGTCAGGGGAAAGGTTTTTCTCAAATGCATCGTTACTCGTAAAATGTTTCTAGGCGGCCGAGCAATCCGCCCTAATGAGATAACCTTCCCCCGACCAGAAAACGAACCACAGACTCAACAATTCGAGAAAAAGCTCTATTTTTCCGTAAAAAGGCGGAAAAATCCGCCTTTTTTGGCCTCTAACCGCGGAACGACGACTGCTGAGCTTCGACACCTCTCCGTGAATTTTTCTCTCGATTTCAGGTTTTCGACTAAGGTCACGGAAAACTGCTAGAGGGGTAAGCAGAGTTCCACTTCCTCGCGATCCACCGTCGTCGTGAGTCTATATGCCAGGAGAGGGTGACGAGACAACAGACAGTCACGCACCAAGCTAGAAGCCCAAACCCGGACACCACGCGCTGGGAGAGAGAAGGGAACCCAACCTCGCTCTCTCCCCGTTCTTGACTGGACTTGGAAGTACCCTCTTGGCAGCAACTAAAGAAGAGGGAGAGACAGCAAAGCTTTTCAGCAGAAGCGGACCCCCAGTTCCATATCCAAACACGAGCAGAGTTATTGCCAGTTCGGTAGAGGGGAGTGGAAGACCGCTTTTTTGTCTCCGTTCGAACTGCTGAAGAGCGCTGCTGACTGACACCCTTCCCGTAGTAAACTGCCTCGAGTATAACCCCTACTACCACTCGCTACTACCCAGAGAGGAGGAGGAGGAGCAGGGGGGCCGCGCCATCCTTTCCACGCGACCACGAGGTTCATTGACATCATTCGCCGGGACGAACGGTCTATCCTCTTGCGCGGAGGGCCAATTTTCAAGTCGGGGGAAAGGTTTTTCTCAAATGCATCGTTACTCGTAAAATGTTTCTAGGCGGCCGAGCAATCCGCCCTAATGAGATAACCTTCCCCCGACTAGAAAACAAACCACAGACTCAACAACTCGAGAAAAAGCTCTATTTTTCCGTAAAAAGGCGGAAAATCCGCCTTTTTTCGACCTCGAAGCAGGGAAAGCTCGAGCGCCACGGCTGCACCCTCTCCGGGACTCGACCCTTCGATTTGAGCTTTTCACTTTTGGTCCCGGAAGACCGCCACCTCGTTCTGGCAGTCTCTCCGTACCTCCGGCTTAGGACTCTTGTCGAGAGAGCTTTATCCCAGTGAGAGGGCAAAGGTAGGATATAATGCCTTCTCGCTCTCCTACTTTACGTAGGAGAGCTGCGACAACTGTGAGAAGACACTCGTGTCCCGCCCCAGCAGCCTGGCGGTCTCATCGAGCTTTGCCCAGCTGACACAGGCAGACGCGGTGGAGGTCCTCCCATCCCGCCTCAGTCCCCACGCTCTAGGCCCTGCGTACCACTCCTGAACGCAGAGAGAGACGTGACATTGACATTAACACGGGATGCTCGGAACCTCCGAGTGGTGACACCCGGGAGAAACTCATCTCCCGGATGCCTCACCATCATCTTCCCCGTTCCACCTCTCCGCATGCATCTATCTCGCGGAGAGTGGGAGGCAGGAGCGATGATGGGGCGTCTGCCTGCGAGTACGAAGCGTCATTGGCACCTTCCTTACCAGGGAAGACCTCTTCTTCTTCTCGCGAGGATGGCCAATCTTCAAGTCGGGGTAAAGGTTTGTCTCGGACTCGGCTCGCCTCGTAGATGTTTCTAGACGGCCCAGGCGCCGCCTTCCCGAGATAACCTCCACCCCGCCAGAAAGATCGTCCAAGAGCTCAACGGGTCGAGAAAAGGCTCTACTTTTCCGTAAAAAGGCGGAAAATCCGCCTTTTTTCGACCTCGAAGCAGGGAAAGCTCGAGCGCCACGGCTGCACCCTCTCCGGGACTCGACCCCTCGATTTGAGTTTTTCACTTTTGGTCCCGGAAGACCGCCACCTCGTTCTGGCAGTCTCTCCGTACCTCCGGCTTAATACTCTAGTCGAGAGAGCTTTATCCCAGTGAGAGGGCAAAGGGAGGACATAATAATGCCTTCTCGCTCTCCTACTTTACGTAGGAGAGCTGCGACAACTGTGAGAAGACACTCGTGTCCCGCCCCAGCAGCCAGGCGGTCTCATCGAGCTTTGCCCTGCTGACACAGGCAGACGCGGTGAAGATCCTCCCATCCCGCCTCAGTCCCCACGCTCTAGGCCCTGCGTACCACTCCTGAACGCAGAGAGAGACGTGACATTGACATTAACACGGGATGCTCGGAACCTCCGAGTGGTGACACCCGGGAGAAACTCATCTCCCGGATGCCTCACCATCATCTTCCCCGTTCCACCTCTCAGCATGCATCTATCTCGCGGAGAGTGGGAAGCAGGAGCGATGATGGGGCTTCTGCCTGCGAGTACGAAGCGTCATTGGCACCTTCCTTACCAGGGAAGACCTCTTCTTCTTCTCGCGAGGATGGCCAATCTTCAAGTCGGGGTAAAGGTTTGTCTCGGACTCGGCTTGCCTCGTAGATGTTTCTAGACGGCCCAGGCGCCGCCTTCCCGAGATAACCTCCACCCCGCCAGGAAGATCGTTCAAGAGCTCAACGGGTCGAGAAAAGGCTCTACTTTTTCCGTAAAAAGGCGGAAAATCCGCCTTTTTTCGACCTCGAAGCAGGGAAAGCTCGAGCGCCACGGCTGCACCCTCTCCGGGACTCGACCCCTCGATTTGAGTTTTTCACTTTTGGTCCCGGAAGACCGCCACCTCGTTCTGGCAGTCTCTCCGTACCTCCGGCTTAATACTCTAGTCGAGAGAGCTTTATCCCAGTGAGAGGGCAAAGGGAGGACATAATAATGCCTTCTCGCTCTCCTACTTTACGTAGGAGAGCTGCGACAACTGTGAGAAGACACTCGTGTCCCGCCCCAGCAGCCAGGCGGTCTCATCGAGCTTTGCCCTGCTGACACAGGCAGACGCGGTGAAGTTACTCCCATCCCGCCTCAGTCCCCACGCTCTAGGCCCTGCGTACCACTCCTGACCGCAGAGAGAGACGTGACATTGACATTAACACGGGATGCTCGGAACCTCCGAGTGGTGACACCCGGGAGAAACTCATCTCCCGGATGCCTCACCATCATCTTCCCCGTTCCACCTCTCCGCATGCATCTATCTCGCGAAGAGTGGGAAGCAGGAGCGATGATGGGGCTTCTGCCTGCGAGTACGAAGCGTCATTGGCACCTTCCTTACCAGGGAAGACCTCTTCTTCTTCTCGCGAGGATGGCCAATCTTCAAGTCGGGGTAAAGGTTTGTCTCGGACTCGGCTCGCCTCGTAGATGTTTCTAGACGGCCCAGGCGTCGCCTTCCCGAGATAACCTCCACCCCGCCAGAAAGATCGTCCAAGAGCTCAACGGGTCGAAAAAAGGCTCTACTTTTCCGTAAAAAGGCGGAAAATCCGCCTTTTTTCGACCTCGAAGCAGGGAAAGCTCGACCGCCACGGCTGCACCCTCTCCGGGACTCGACCCCTCGATTTGAGTTTTTCACTTTTGGTCCCGGAAGACCACCACCTCGTTCTGGCAGTCTCTCCGTACCTCCGGCTTAGGACTCTAGTCGAGAGAGCTTTATCCCAGTGAGAGGGCAAGGGGAGGACATAATGCCTTCTCGCTCTCCTACTTTACGTAGGAGAGCTGCGACAACTGTGAGAAGACACTCGTGTCCCGCCCCAGCAGCCAGGCGGTCTCATCGAGCTTTGCCCTGCTGACACAGGCAGACGCGGTGGAGGTCCTCCCATCCCGCCTCAGTCCCCACGCTCTAGGCCCTGCGTACCACTCCTTTACGCAGAGAGAGACGTGACATTGACATTAACACGGGATGCTCGGAACCTCCGAGTGGTGACACCCGGGAGAAACTCATCTCCCGGATGCCTCATCATCATCTTCCCCGTTCCACCTCTCAGCATGCATCTATCTCGCGGAGAGTGGGAAGCAGGAGCGATGATGGGGCGTCTGCCTGCGAGTACGAAGCGTCATTGGCACCTTCCTTACCAGGGAAGACCTCTTCTTCTTCTCGCGAGGATGGCCAATCTTCAAGTCGGGGTAAAGGTTTGTCTCGGACTCGGCTCGCCTCGTAGATGTTTCTAGACGGCCCAGGCGCCGCCTTCCCGAGATAACCTCCACCCCGCCAGAAAGATCGTCCAAGAGCTCAACGGGTCGAGAAAAGGCTCTACTTTTCCGTAAAAAGGCGGAAAATCCGCCTTTTTTCGACCTCGAAGCAGGGAAAGCTCGACCGCCACGGCTGCACCCTCTCCGGGACTCGACCCTTCGATTTGAGTTTTTCACTTTTGGTCCCGGAAGACCGCCACCTCGTTCTGGCAGTCTCTCCGTACCTCCGGCTTAGGACTCTAGTCGAGAGAGCTTTATCCCAGTGAGAGGGCAAAGGTAGGACATAATGCCTTCTCGCTCTCCTACTTTACGTAGGAGAGCTGCGACAACTGTGAGAAGACACTCGTGTCCCGCCCCTGCCTGGCGGTCTCATCGAGCTTTGCCCAGCTGACACAGGCAGACGCGGTGAAGTTCCTCCCATCCCGCCTCAGTCCCCACGCTCTAGGCCCTGCGTACCACTCCTGAACGCAGAGAGAGACGTGACATTGACATTAACACGGGATGCTCGGAACCTCCGAGTGGTGACACCCGGGAGAAACTCATCTCCCGGTTGCCTCAACATCGTCTTCCCTGTTCCACCCCTCCTCGTGCTACTACTATCGGGGAGAGTGAGGAACGACGGGTTCCGATGATTGGTGTCTGCCTGAGAGAAGCGTCATTGGCACCTTCCTCCAGGGAGGAAGTCCTCTACTTCTCGAGAGGATGGCCAATCTTCAAGTCGGGGTAAAGGTTTGTCTCGGACTGTGCTCTCCTCGTAGCCGCTACAAGGCGGCCCAGGAGCTGCCACTCCGAGATAACCCCTCACCCGCCTAAAAGATCGTCCAAGACCTTGGCAGGTCGAGCAAAAGCTCTACTTTTCCGTGAAAAGGCGGAAAATTCCGCCTTTTTCGACCAAAATCACGGAAAAGTTCGATCACCCGGCTGCACCCTCTCCGGGACTTGACACCTCGATTTTGAGTTTTTCACCTTTGGTCACGGAAGACCGCCTCGTTCCTGCAGTCTCTCCGTACCTCCGGCTTCCCACTCGTCGAGAGAGCAATATCACCGTGAGAGGGCCACGGGACATAATAATGCCTGTGAACTGCCTGGTTAGTCCCTGGAAGGATGTCACCAACAGCTCACAAGACACTACTCGTCCCGCCCCAGCCGGGCGTTCTCATCGAGCTTTGCCCTCCTGACACAGGCAGACGCGGTGGAGGTCCTCCCATCCCGCCTCAGTCCCCACGCTCTAGGCCCTGCGTACCACTCCTGACCGCAGAGAGAGACGTGACATTGACATTAACACGGGATGCTCGGAACCTCCGAGTGGTGACACCCGGGAGAAACTCATCTCCCGGTTGCCTCAACATCGTCTTCCCTGTTCCACCCCTCCTCGTGCTACTACTATCGGGGAGAGTGAGGAACGACGGGTTCCGATGATTGGTGTCTGCCTGAGAGAAGCGTCATTGGCACCTTCCTCCAGGGAGGAAGTCCTCTACTTCTCGAGAGGATGGCCAATCTTCAAGTCGGGGTAAAGGTTTGTCTCGGACTGTGCTCTCCTCGTAGCCGCTACAAGGCGGCCCAGGAGCTGCCACTCCGAGATAACCCCTCACCCGCCTAAAAGATCGTCCAAGACCTTGGCAGGTCGAGCAAAAGCTCTACTTTTCCGTGAAAAGGCGGAAAATTCCGCCTTTTTCGACCAAAATCACGGAAAAGTTCGATCACCCGGCTGCACCCTCTCCGGGACTTGACACCTCGATTTTGAGTTTTTCACCTTTGGTCACGGAAGACCGCCTCGTTCCTGCAGTCTCTCCGTACCTCCGGCTTCCCACTCGTCGAGAGAGCAATATCACCGTGAGAGGGCCACGGGACATAATAATGCCTGTGAACTGCCTGGTTAGTCCCTGGAAGGATGTCACCAACAGCTCACAAGACACTACTCGTCCCGCCCCAGCCGGGCGTTCTCATCGAGCTTTGCCCTCCTGACACAGGCAGACGCGGTGGAGGTCCTCCCATCCCGCCTCAGTCCCCACGCTCTAGGCCCTGCGTACCACTCCTGACCGCAGAGAGAGACGTGACATTGACATTAACACGGGATGCTCGGAACCTCCGAGTGGTGACACCCGGGAGAAACTCATCTCCCGGTTGCCTCAACATCGTCTTCCCTGTTCCACCCCTCCTCGTGCTACTACTATCGGGGAGAGTGAGGAACGACGGGTTCCGATGATTGGTGTCTGCCTGAGAGAAGCGTCATTGGCACCTTCCTCCAGGGAGGAAGTCCTCTACTTCTCGAGAGGATGGCCAATCTTCAAGTCGGGGTAAAGGTTTGTCTCGGACTGTGCTCTCCTCGTAGCCGCTACAAGGCGGCCCAGGAGCTGCCACTCCGAGATAACCCCTCACCCGCCTAAAAGATCGTCCAAGACCTTGGCAGGTCGAGCAAAAGCTCTACTTTTCCGTGAAAAGGCGGAAAATTCCGCCTTTTTCGACCAAAATCACGGAAAAGTTCGATCACCCGGCTGCACCCTCTCCGGGACTTGACACCTCGATTTTGAGTTTTTCACCTTTGGTCACGGAAGACCGCCTCGTTCCTGCAGTCTCTCCGTACCTCCGGCTTCCCACTCGTCGAGAGAGCAATATCACCGTGAGAGGGCCACGGGACATAATAATGCCTGTGAACTGCCTGGTTAGTCCCTGGAAGGATGTCACCAACAGCTCACAAGACACTACTCGTCCCGCCCCAGCCGGGCGTTCTCATCGAGCTTTGCCCTCCTGACACAGGCAGACGCGGTGGAGGTCCTCCCATCCCGCCTCAGTCCCCACGCTCTAGGCCCTGCGTACCACTCCTGACCGCAGAGAGAGACGTGACATTGACATTAACACGGGATGCTCGGAACCTCCGAGTGGTGACACCCGGGAGAAACTCATCTCCCGGCTGCCTCACCATCATCTTCCCTGTTCCACCTCTCCGAATGCCTCTATGTCTCGGAGAGTTGGGAGCAGGGGCGATGATGGGTGTCGTCTGCCTGCCTGACTGAGAGCTTGGTAGCTAGCTCTCAGCTGGTGGGGAGATCCTACCGTATCCAGCCTTAGTCCCCACGGTCTAGGCCCTGTATACCACTCCTGAATACAGAGAGACGCGTGACATTGACATTGGTGCTGGATACTCGGACCTCTCCGAGAGTGGTGGCTGTCGGCAGTGATTACTACTGCCAGGCAGCCTCAGATGCCTCTTCCTACTCTCCCTAGCTACCGGAGAGGTCGGAAGGAGAAAGTCATCGACACGCCTCCCTGGTTCGGCCGAACCAGGTATGTCTCTTTTCTCACTCGGCACCCCCTATATCAAGTTGGGGCAGAAATTCGTCATAATAATGTGGCAAACACTCGTACTTTTTTTTGTCGAATTTGATAGAAAATAACATCTAAAGGCTTGAAAAGCGCTTTAAATAAAATTAATTTTATAGAAAAAAAATTTTTCCGCGGCCCAGCTACCCCTCTCTATACATAATGCTTCCTCGCCCCGTATACCACCCCACCCGTCAGCAAAATTTAGTCAAAAAAATTTTGGGTGGTGCAGTGGCTTAACTTGAAATTTTTGGCATCCTTTCAAACTTCGGGAGAGTACGTTTCAGACCGAGACGAGCCTACTGGTAGTCTCTCCTGGAGATTTTTTTTCGAAAAACCAACTTTTTTTTTTTGGTGCAGCGGCTTAACGAAAAATCGAAAAAATTCTAAGTCCCCCGACCAAAATTTCGACCAAACCAGACTTCGGGAGAGCACGTTTCAGACCCAGACGAGTACGTGGGTAAGCTCGTTGCGAGACATTTTTAAAATTCCCTATATAAAATTTTCCGAAATTCTGTGGTGCAGTGGCTTATTGAAAAATCGAAAAAATTCTAAGTCCCCCGACCAAAATTTCGACCAAACCAGACTTCGGGAGAGCACGTTTCAGACCCGGACGAGTACGTGGACAGTCTCGTTCCGAGACACTTTGCTAATCCCCAGCCATTTTTTCGGACCAAAATTTTTTCTAAGTCCCCACTCGGGCAGACTCGAGAAAATTCTAAGTTCCCGACCAAAATTTCGACCAAACCAGACTTCGGGAGAGCGCGTTTCAGACCCAGACGAGTACGTGGGTACGGTCGTTGCGAGACATTTTTTAAATTCCCTATATAAAATTTTCCGAAATTCTCTGGTGCAGAGGCTTATCGAAAAATCCAAAAATTTTCAAAGTCCCCAGACCAAAATTTCGACCAAACCAGACTTCGGGAGAGCACGTTTCACACCCAGACGAGTACGTGGACACTCTCGTTCAGAGTCACTTTCCTAATCGCCAGCCATTTTTCGGGACCGACCGACCAAAATTTTTCAAAGTCCAGCACTCAACTCGGAGGGAAAATTTCTGACTCTGGGCGGCCCTATGATCGCCCTTGTCGAGCGCGGCCGAGAAATACCCTTCCCAAATCCAGGTTTTCACGGGAAATCTCGCGCAGCGAAACTTCCTTTCCTTCCCGCCGGGACTCAGGGTCGGAAGAGGAGATTTCTCAGGCAACAACGCGCGAGATTTTCCAAAGTCGGATTTTGGACTGAGGGGGGATATTTCTTACCGTGGGCGGCCATATGATCGCCCTTGTCGAGCGCGGCCGAGAAATACCTTCCCAAATCCAGCTTTTCACGGGAAATCTCGCGCAGCGGAAAACTCCTCTCCTTCCCAGGCCCCCCGCCGGGACTTAGAGTCCAAAGAGGAGCTTTCTCGGGCAACAACGCGCGAGATTTTCCAAAGTCGGATTTTGGACTGAGGGGGGATATTTCTTACCGTGGGCGGCCATATGATCGCCCCTGTCGAGCGCGGCCGAGAAATACCCTTCCTAAATCCAGGTTTTCACGGGAAATCTCGCGCAGCGAAACTTCCTTTCCTTCCCGCCGGGACTCAGGGTCGGAAGAGGAGATTTCTCAGGCAACAACGCGCGAGATTTTCCAAAGTCGGATTTTGGACTGAGGGGGGATATCTCTTACCGTGGGCGGCCATATGATCGCCCTTGTCGAGCGCGGCCGAGAAATACCTTCCCAAATCCAGCTTTTCACGGGAAATCTCGCGCAGCGGAAAACTCCTCTCCTTCCCAGGCCCCCCGCCGGGACTTAGAGTCCAAAGAGGAGCTTTCTCGGGCAACAACGCGCGAGATTTTCCAAAGTCGGATTTTGGACTGAGGGGGGATATTTCTTACCGTGGGCGGCCATATGATCGCCCCTGTCGAGCGCGGCCGAGAAATACCCTTCCTAAATCCAGGTTTTCACGGGAAATCTCGCGCAGCGAAACCTCCTTTCCTTCCCGCCGGGACTCAGGGTCGAAAGAGGAGCTTTCTCAGGCAACAACGCGCGAGATTTTTCCAAAGTCGGATTTTGGACCGAGAGGGATATCTCTTACCGTGGGCGGCCATATGATCGCCCTTGTCGAGCGCGGCCGAGAAATGCCTTTCCCGAATCCAGGTTTTCACGGAAAATCTCGCGCAGCGAAACCTCCTTTCCTTCCCGCCGGGACTCAGGGTCGAAAGAGGAGATTTCTCATGCAACATTGCGGGAGATTTTCCAAAGTCGGATTCGAAATCGTATTTTCCGCTAAGTCACCCTGAGCTATGCGTTTCTCAGGGAATCAACAGCACGCTGGACTTAGCGAATTTTTTCAATTTCGAATCCCAAACCCGGACCGTGGGGGCAAACTTCTTGCCGTGGGCGGCTCTATGATCGCCCTTGTCGAGCGCGGCCGAGAAATGCCCTCCCCAATCCGGCTCTTCACGGGAAATCTCGCGCAGCGAAACCTCCTTTCCTTCCCGCCGGGACTCAGGGTCGGAAGAGGAGATTTCTCAGGCAACAACGCGCGAGATTTTCCAAAGTCGGATTTTGGACTGAGGGGGGATATCTCTTACCCTGGGCGGCCATATGATCGCCCTTGTCGAGCGCGGCCGAGAAATGCCTTCCCGAATCCAGGTTTTCACGGAAAATCACGCGCAGCGAAACCTCCTTTCCTTCCCGCCGGGACTCAGGGTCGAAAGAGGAGATTTCTCTTGCAACATCGCGGGAGATTTTCCAAAGTCGGATTCGAAATCGTATTTTCCGCTAAGTCACCCTGAGCTATGCAAATCTCAGGGAATCAACAGCACGCTGGACTTAGCGAAATTTTTCAATTTCGAATCCCAAACCCGGACCGTGGGGGCAAACCTCTTGCCGTGGGCGGCTCTATGATCGCCCTTGTCGAGCGCGGCCGAGAAATGCCCTCCCCAATCCGGCTCTTCACGGGAAATCTCGCGCAGCGAAACCTCCTTTCCTTCCCGCCGGGACTCAGGGTCGGAAGAGGAGATTTCTCAGGCAACAACGCGCGAGATTTTCCAAAGTCGGATTTTGGACTGAGGGGGGATATCTCTTACCCTGGGCGGCCATATGATCGCCCTTGTCGAGCGCGGCCGAGAAATACCCTTCCCAAATCCAGGTTTTCACGGAAAATCTCGCGCAGCGAAACCTCCTTTCCTTCCCGCCGGGACTCAGGGTCGAAAGAGGAGATTTCTCTTGCAACATCGCGGGAGATTTTCCAAAGTCGGATTCGAAATCGTATTTTCCGCTAAGTCACCCTGAGCTATGCAAATCTCAGGGAATCAACAGCACGCTGGACTTAGCGAAATTTTTCAATTTCGAATCCAAAACCCGGACCGTGGGGGCAAACCTCTTGCCGTGGGCGGCTCTATGATCGCCCTTGTCGAGCGCGGCCGAGAAATGCCCTCCCCAATCCGGCTCTTCACGGGAAATCTCGCGCAGCGAAACCTCCTTTCCTTCCCGCCGGGACTCAGGGTCGGAAGAGGAGATTTCTCAGGCAACAACGCGCGAGATTTTTCCAAAGTCGGATTTTGGACTGAGGGGGGATATCTCTTACCCTGGGCGGCCATATGATCGCCCTTGTCGAGCGCGGCCGAGAAATGCCTTCCCGAATCCAGGTTTTCACGGGATATCTCGCGCAGCGAAAACTCCTCTCCTTTCCTCCCTGCGAAACACTCTGGGTCGAAAGAGGAGCTTTCTCGGGCAACAGCGCGCGAGATATTCCGAAGTCGAATTCAAAATCGTATTTCCGCAAAGTTCCCATGAGCTAGGCGTTTCCCAGGGAATCAACAAGACTCTGGACTCTGAGCGAAATTTCAATTTCGAATCCGACACCAAGACCGAGGGGGAATATCTCTTACCGTGGGCGGCCCTATGATCGCCCTTGTCGAGCGCGGCCATGAAATGCCCTCCCCAATCCGGCTCTTCACGGAAAATCTCGCGCAGCGAAACCTCCTTTCCTTCCCGCCGGGACTCAGGGTCGAAATAGGAGATTTCTCAGGCAACAACGCGCGAGATTTTCCCAAAGTCGGACTTTGGACCGAGGAGGGATATCTCTTACCCTGGGCGGCCATATGATCGCCCTTGTCGAGCGCGGCCGAGAAATGCCTTCCCGAATCCAGGTTTTCACGGGATATCTCGCGCAGCGAAAACTCCTCTCCTTTCCTCCCTGCGAAACCCTTTCGCCTAAGACAGTGAGAGGGGCAGGTCTCTGTCAAAGGCTTCCGGGTTCGAGGGATTCTTGACTCTCGTCCCTCACGTTAAAGCGGAATGCCTTGCCAGGAACAGGCATCCCGCCGGGACTTAGAGTCAAAAGAGGAGCTTTCTCGGGCAACATCGCGCGAGATATTCCAATGTTCGGATTCGAAATAGAATTTTCCGCCAAGTCACCCTGAGCTATGCGTTTCTCAGGGAATCAACTGCGCGCTGGACTTAGCGAAATTTTTCAATTTCGAATCCCAAACCCGGACCTAGGGGGCAAACCTCTTACCGTGGGCGGCCATATGATCGCCCTTGTCGAGCGCGGCCGAGAAATGCCTTTCCCAATCCAGCTTTTCACGGGAAATCTCGCGCAGCGAAAACTCCTCTCCTTTCCTCCCAGCGAAACCCTTTCGCCTCAGACAGTGAGAGGGGCAGGTCTCTGTCAAAGGCGGCCGGGTTCGAGGGATTCCCGACTCTCGTCCCTTACGCTCGAAAGGACTGACTGAGGGGGGGCACAGACAGCCTTTCTCGCCGGGACTTAGAGTCGAAAGAGTAGCTTTCTCGGGCAACATCGCGCGAGATATTCCAGTGTCGGGTAAGCGGTCGGGTCGGCCAGTCGCTCGCTCCGGGAAAGGAAGGATAAAAGTTTTTATTTTTTCTAAGTCCATGCTCTCAGGGATATGTAACTCTGACCTGGGTTTAGGCAATCCACCTGGTC
>JABUQX010076365.1:37500-44280 GCA_015478945.1 Trachelipus rathkii
AGAAAACAAGGCGCGCAAACGGTGAAATCTCATTTGGATTGCATTAAAGAAACCCGCGGTGCTACGACTAACAAAGCGTTAGCCGCGGGCTAAGGACCGACTACCCCTCGTACAAACGCAGTTGACGAGGAACCCTTCCCCGCAACAGGCCTTCGAGGTTCCCATCCGATTACTTGCTACTACCACCAAGATCTGCACCGGAGGCGGCTCCACTCCGGCTTACGCCATGAGCTTCTGCGCCACCCCCGCGCCCTCCTACTCGTCGAGGCTTCGAGACCCTATCCATCCCTACATATCCGGGACGGTCCCCCTCCCGTGAAGGAGAAAGGGAAGAGCCGTTACTACCTCGACGGTCGAGTATCGGGGACCGGCTTTAGCGCCATCCATTTTCAGGGCTAGTCGCTTCGGCAGGTGAGTTGTTACACACTCCTTGGCGGATGCCGACTTCCATGGCCACCGACCTGCTGTCTTGAGCGACCAACGCCTTTCATTGGTTCTACATGAGCCGGTACTTAGGCCCCTTAACTCGACTTTTGGTTCATCCCACAGCGCCAGTTCTGCTTACCAAAAATGGCCCACTAAGTACTCGGATTCGACAAAGAGGCTTCAATGAAGAAAGAACCCTTTTCTTCACCCGTTTAGAGTTTGAGAATGGGCTGAGGAAATTTCATCCCCAAGGACCCCTAATCATTCTCTTTACCGGATGAAACTCTCAATGCGCGAAACGAGCACCAGCTATCCTGAGGGAAACTTCGGAGGGAACCAGCTACTAGATGGTTCGATTGGTCTTTCGCCCCTATGCGCAGCTCTGACGATCGATTTGCACGTCAGAATCGCTGCGGACCTCCACCAGGGTTTCCCCTGGCTTCATCCTGGCCAGGCATAGATCACCATCTTTCGGGTACCAGAATATGCGCTCGGAGAGCCCGCTACTCAACTTAACAAGCCTGCGAAACGCGACCACTACGTGCCCCGTCCCCCGAAGAACAAGACAAAAAAAATTTGTCATAAATTGTTTGGGAAACGGGGAAGCAGCTAGCCGGTTAGGCATTAACAGCGAGAAGGAGCGGCGCGGGCCCCGGGCTTGCGCCGTCCACATACAGGGTGGTTAATCGGGGGGAGACCAGAGGCAAACCCACTCACCGCCGAAATAACCCGTGAGGGCGACACCGGCGACCTGGAGAAATACCTACGCACGCACCCCGAAACGGATCAGCCCTATGAAAGGATCACTTTCGTTTCGCCTTGGGGTTTAGACAGCCCTTTGACTTGCGCATATTCTAGACTTCTTGGTCCGTGTTTCAAGACGGGACGAGTAAGCTGTCGCAAACTACACCGCGTCGCGCGCTGCGAGACATAGCGGGGGCACGACTTCGCCTCCTCAGGGGCGGCTGAGGTGGTGAGAGGACGTATACCCCCAGTCAAGAGCACACTTTACAACATTTAACCGTCCGAGAGGCCGTCAGAGCAACGGGGCGGCCCCGCCAAACTCGGAAAACCCGGCGGCGTCTTCAAACCGGCAAGCGGTTTGCTGCCTATCCGGGAACGAGAATTAGCGGTTTCCCAGACCCCCGTGTCATCGACACCTCTCGAACGGCCGCGGTGCCCTACTTCGGCCAGCAGTGCATCCCCCTTCGGCGCTCGCTGCCTGAAACGTCGGTCGACCATCGAAACTCCGGGGAAATCCCCGAAAGAATCTCCGGGATCCGTTCAACTAACGTTTACGACCAGACGCTGCGTTACCTCCGGGGTGAATTGAAGCCGACCATTTCGGGTACGAACGCTCATTCGCTTTAGACTCGTGGTAGTTTCACGCTCTCTTGAACTCTCTCTTCAAAGTTCTTTTCAACTTTCCCTCGCGGTACTTGTTCTCTATCGGTCTCGTGGGGATATTTAGCTTTAGATGGAGTTTACCACCTGCTTAGGGCTGCATTTCCAAGCAACCCGACTCTCGAGAGCAACCGACGTGGAAAACCGAGGCAACGACCCTACGGGGCTAACACCCTCTATGGCCAGCGGGATTGCAATCGACAAACACTTCGGGTCGGATCGGCTTCCACACGATTACTCCCATACGCGGCATCGCTCACAGGACCTTTCGGCCCTGCAGCCTACGCGCTGAGCTCCTCCCTTTTCAGTCGCCCTTACTAAGGGAATCCCTTTTGGTTTCTTTTCCTCCGCGTACTTATATGCTTAAGTTATGCGGGTACTCTCTCCTGAAGCAAGGTCGGTTTAGGCACAATTCGTAATATCCAGAGGATGGCAGAAAGAACGGCGTCGCTGCCGCCGCTTACTGTAGGGCTGCTGACACTAATACTGTGATGATATACCTCTTTTATTGATCTTCCTGCGTTAGCGTTCTTCAGGTGACGCCACCCCCGATCAAGAGATATACCGCCGACAATAAAGTGCAGCAAAGGAAATAATTTTCCCATCACCACTACGGTAGCGACGTATTCTCCCTGCTGCCTATTAGCTGCTGCTGCTTTTGCAATGATGAGGGTTGCATAGTACGGTGATATTCGTTAGGTTAATTTCCTGCGTTAGCGTTCTTCAGGTGACGCCACCCCCATTTAACACGAATACCACCGACCGAGCAACAAAATTCATTGCAGCAACAGCAGCAGCATTAGCAGCAGCGGATTAAACAGCGACTACTAATACCGTCGTGCACTAACTTACCACCATAAAGATGATAAGTAACTCTCTGCCTCATGGACTACGCGAAAAGGCTCTCTGATATGCGCTATTATACGACGAGCGACAAAGCGTGCACTTTGAGTTTCTTTCGCATTCGGCAACAGTGGAAAGAGAAACGGACGGAGCGCACGCGAGGAACTAACAAAACACAACGTCTCATTCTCAGGATAGCTACTACTACTGCGGGTCGCCATCCGGCAACACAATGCTTATGCGCTAATACCACAAACAAACCTTCCCTCATCTCCAGCGTTTTGTCATGAGAGCGTCGCGCAAATTTTCCTTCCTCTTCCCCCCCTCCTTCTATCTCTCTTTCTTTTTTCAAGGCTGCTGCCGGTCCGGCAACACAGCGCACGAAACGAAACTTAATTCGAGATGGCACCACCAGACTTCTGTTAACGTCCCCTCAAAAACCTGTTTCGAGAAAGAGAGACACCGACGCTATTACTGATACAAATTTTTATGCTGATGCAGCAGCCACTATGCGCCCCTTTGCGTTTGTCGAAAGGAGAACAACAATCGGAGCGACTTTGGCAACTACGGCGCTAACACCAATACACGCAATTTTCCGCACACCCTTCTTTTCAAGAAGCGGAGTGGGAAAACGCCTGATTGGGTAACGCCCGCCGCACCCGATCGTGCATCCCTTTCGAAAGGCGACACAGTAGCAACAGCAGCAGCTACAGTAATAGCACCGGCATCCTTCCCTCGAAATGGTCTCTCTATCAACCAAAGGGAGCGAAAGAAGTCTAGGTGATGACCATTGCGTTTCAGTTACGTTACGCACGCTCAACAACAGCAGCCCGTCCGAAAGCGAGAAGATAGAAAAGAAAAGAGGAAGGAAATTGCAAGCAATTGTTTGCGCGATCGCTCTCACTTTTAGTAAAAAGAGTGAGAGAAAAGTTCCACAAGTGGCACCAGCGCACGCACAAAGCGACCAACAGCAGCAGCAGCAATATCCTCTTTTTTTTTCCTAAGATGAGACGTTATCAATGCGTTCCACACGCGCACCGTCACGAAACCCTTCCTGCGAAAAGAAACTCGTGTCGCGAGCAATTCCTTCTTACACGCTCAAACCCGTATTTCTCAACCAACCGGCAGCAACTGAAACCGTAAAAGCGGCCGGCAGTAGTAACAGCAGAAGCAGCAACAATTTGGCAACTTGAGCAGCCCAATCCATTTCCAAACGAGCAGAGTTAGTGCAAGTTCGGTAGAGGGAGAACGCTGCAACTGCTACTGCTGCTGCTGCTACAACCACCTAAACCAGAATTTACGGAGACGGAAGCTACAGGCAACAGTCGAAACTCTATTTCCAAACGAGCAGAGTTATTGCAAGTTCGGTAGAGGGAGAGACGACTGCAACATCGGCCACAAAACCAGCAACATTATCAGCTGAAGCTAGCGAAGCAACAGACACTACATCTCAACAGCTGCAGCTTTAGACGTCGCTCAACATTTCCAAACCGCATTGTGATTGAGGTTTCGGTAGAGGTTGAAACGACTGCTGCTGAGAGGTAGTGACTGATGAACGCGCGGCAGCAGCTGAAGAAGCGGCCAAAATGAAAACTCCATTTCCAAACGAGCAGAGTTATTGCAAGTTCGGTAGAGGGAGTTTTCGCAGCGGAGGCAGCTGTGTCAGCAGCTGAAGAAACGACCAGGAGAGCAGCTGATTAAGCCGCCGAAGAAACTCCATTTCCAAACGAGCAGAGTTATTGCAAGTTCGGTAGAGGAAGAATCGACGGACGGACGGACGGATAGCTGCTCTGCCGGACGCTCCCGCTGCTGAAACAGCTACGTGTTCCACTTTTCCGACCCAAGCTTCGTTAAATTGGGTCGGTAAAGGGAACTACCGCAGCATCGGCTGAGAAAACGAGAAGAGCGCGTGCGAAGCGACTTGGAATCAGAGTTTTTTTCATGATTTCACAAGGAATCGCGATCGTCATGTCGCGGACGAGGGAGATACTTTTTATTTTAACCTTCGAGAAGGTGTAAAATAATAATGCTGCTTTTCTTCTCTACCCTCGAGCCGCTACGTACTTAAGACGACGCTAAGGCTATGAGCACATCCGCGCACTCGGCGCCCCGCGAACGTCCAAGGACTCGAATATGCAACGAAAAGCTTTTCCCTACAGGACGTACAGGGAGACAGTTGAGTTGACAGCAATGCCAGGCGATCATCGAGAACGTCAGAAAAAATTTAAGGGATAATAATATCTGGGTGATAAAGCGCAGGAGTTCGGGATTATTACGTTTGGAGAAGGACCGCTTAAGCCGCAGGCTCGGAAACCAATTTTGTAAAACATCCCCACGGCGGGAGTTTTATATATAGGGGGTTTCTTCCTCTGCGTTAAGCTAGGGGCTTCCGTACTCCATGTCGAACAATCCCGTCATCCTTTATTGACATTCCGCCACGAGAAGGAGACACATTGGTTAGCCTTCCACTCAACTAGTATGCGACCCCGGCAACTATCCTCAACGCCGCAGCGACAAAAACGGCGATGAGGTGTGGTCCTAGTTGAGCTTCTTGCCACCAATAGCGCTCATTCACGTGCCACCCAGTAAATATCACCGAGGTGAGGCGGGGAGCAATAAATAGCATATTCTGGGAAACGACCTCATAGACCTCCGCGCTAGTCGTTTCGCGCGGAGTCGATCAAGTTTCACCAGCACTAAATACGCCCACACCGGGGATCCTCACCACCGGCCCAACGATCTACGCTTCTTTCGCCAAGCCTCAACGCCTATAATACGTCCAGGGTACTTAGTCTCTTAACGTGAGTGATTCGAGAGAATGACAATGAGACGGAACGCTATCGTGACGAAACATCCCCTGGCGAGACATTTGTGCACTCTTATGGCTTTGCCAAATTGGAAGTGTCGCTCCTAACCAGGTTCCTTAACGCCCTACACACGCCCGAAACAGAGGTCTTGTAGTAAAAACCGACACTTGCCCAGGAGTGCCTCTCCGGGAAAAGAATGCGATTTTTGAGTTTTTCTTTCCGGCAACTTATGAGCGTTACTCTTAGTGCAACTAAAAAAAAGAGATAACGTCCAAAATAAAGAAAAAACTCGCTGAATGAGGTGGTGGTAAGAACCCCAAGACCGAAGCCGATTCGACCACTGCTAAAAAATAGCGTCTTGGAAAGTCCTTACTCCGTGCCCCAAACACGCATTCCTCTCAAGGTGGAGAGGCGCAATGTGCGTTCGACCTGTCGACATTGAAGTCACTTGCAAGACGGGTTAATTCCGCATATTGCAACGGTCTTCGTCGACCCACGAGCCTAGTGATCCCCTACCACGAGTTGTTTATTTGTTTTATCCCATATTTTCTCCGTTTTTCAGTTAAGAGGCAAAAGGAAGAGGAAAGGGAAGATAGCCGCCTTCGTACCAGCTGCATTAACCATACTGATGGATACTTCGGGAAAAGAAAGTCTCAACCGGGGGGCGAATAAGAAAGCTTTATCTCTCGTGAAAGCAAACAGCAAATTAAACCAGCACAAGTAGCGACAGCGGAACCGGCCGAAACTCTATTTCCAAACAGCCATTGTTATTGGAGTTCGGTAGAGGGAGAGACGACGCAGCACCGCCCAGGCAACAAATGTCACTACTAAAGCCTGAAAGCAGCAGCAGTAGCAGCAGTACTAGCGCACGAACTACTACATTTCCAAACAAACCATTGTTATTGGAGTTCGGTAGAGGTAGGAGAGCGATGACTAGACTGCTCCTGCTGCTGCTGCTGCTGCAGCAGGCGACTGGTATCAACATTTGTGATGATATGTTTGCTTTCATTTTCTGCACGCACCAGCTACGGACGGCAGCCCAGCAACAGTAAGTCTTAACTCTATTTCCAAACCACCAGAGTTAGTGAGGGTTCGGTAGAGGGAGTTTTCGACTTTTCCTGCCGGCGCAGCTTAGGTACTACAGAGAAATAAAGGACGATACCACCGGGACTTTGAAGATTGATTAGCTGCGTGCGTAGCTCAGATTACTTTGCCTGCGACTGTCTCTTTCATTCATTCATTCGGTACCTATTCGGCAACATCGCGATAAACGATCTCGGTCCAGGATGCCAATTCCCTT
>JABUQX010076366.1:10000-12500 GCA_015478945.1 Trachelipus rathkii
CTTTTCTTATCATTTTCTATGATGGAATACCGCTGTTGCGTAAGCGACAACTTTTTGCTCCCATATGCGATTGGATGAAGTATCTCATTCTCCTCTTGAAGTAACACTTACCCAAGTGATGTGTGCGATGCGACGACTTGAAGTGTAGAGACTTTTTTTAGTTGTGGCATATGCATTTTTGGTTTCGAGGTGAGGGCTTTCTTTAGCTTTTCAAAAGTTTGGCTGATGTTTAACTCCGCACGCTTACTTTGGTCGGCTTCTCCTTTCTTAGTAAAGGTCAGAAAGAGGCGAAGCTATGTCAGCATAATTCTTCACAAAGTCTCTGTAGTATGCGTCAGCCCAAGGAAATGACCTCACCTGCTTTTTGTTCCTCGGCGGCTCAGCTTTCAAAATCTTGGTGACATTATCATCATGCAATCCTTTAATACCATTCCCGATCTGGTGACCCAGAAATTGTACGCTCGTAGCAGCAAACTCGCATTTAGAGGGTCTGATGGTATGTCCTTCACTTTGAAGTCTTGAAAGAACAGTCTTGATCGTCTCCAGGTGCCGTTTCCAGTCTGAAGAATGTACGATGATGTCGTCAATATAGAAGTCTACATCATGAATCTCATCTAAGATTCTCCTCATGGCTCTAACTAAAGTAGTGCCAGCGTTGACCATCCCAAATGACAATTTTACGTAGTGGAAGTGACCATCTTGGGTCGGAAATCCAGTCTTGTAGGCATCTTCTGGCTTTATAGGGATCTGCCAATACCCTTTCGAGAAGTCAAGCTTGCTGTAATACTTGTCTGTAGCAAACTTTGTAAGCAAAGTTTGGGTGGTTGTCATCGGCTCAGGGTCGAAGATGGTTACCTTATTTAGGGCATGATAATCGGAGCATACACGCTTCGTGCCATCCTTCTTCTGTACCACTACCACTGGTGCTGCATAAGGTAAGGTGGACTTCACAATCACCACCATCTTAAGAATCTAGTCCACTTCTTTTCTGCGTGGTGTAGGGTAGGGTAGAAGGTTTCAACAGTATGGGATTATCGTTGATGAGGTCGTTTCATGTTGATCGTGGAGCGCTGTTCCTGGAATATCGGTGAAAACATCTCTGTGAGGCTCTAAGACATCCATCAATTCCCTTTTCATCTTTTCGGAGATTTCTTCACTGATTTTGATGTTCTTTAAACTTTCACTCCTCTTCAAAGTAGTATTCACGACTGAAACAGGAATATTCTCCTCGTCTTCAATTTCGAGAAGAACTGCTGATGCTCCCACTTCTTGATCAGTGTTGTCTTCTTCTCTCGTGTCAATCTCTTCTCTTGAATTGTACTTTTTCAGTAGAGTGATATGGTATGTTTTTACCACATCTCCAACTTTGATTTTATAATTATATTGTCATAAGGAGCAACTACTTTGTACGGTCCCGCCCCATCTCATCAGCATCTTGTTGTAAGATGTTGGTATGAGTACCAATGCGAACTCTCCAGCTTTTAGAACTCTATCCTTGCTCTCTTATCATAGTGTCTCTTCTGTTTGACTTGCTCTCTTGGCAGGTTTTCTCGCACCATGCGCAATGTTTCATTCAATCGTTCTTGTAAATCAAATACATAATTGAACGTATATTTTGCCTGCTCCGGATCGATATTACCAGCCCATAACTCATGTAAAATCTGCATGGGTCTCTGACTGATTGCCAATATAATAACTCGAACGGTGAGAATCCTGTTGACTCCTGTGGCGCTTCTCGGTATGCAAACAGAAGTGGTTCGATAAATTTGTTCCACTTTCTGACTTGTTCATGGCACATTCTCTTAAGCATAGGTCTTCAGCGTACCATTGAACTTTTCAGTGACCCCTTGGTCATAGATGGAAGATACTTGAATGAATTTGACGTATATTGAGCATTTTTGCCACGCCTTTCATCAGTAGCGATGTGAATTTTGTACCATTATCCGAAACAACTTCTCTAGGGACACTTAAACGCATGAAGATGCTAATTAAGCTTTCGGATACCTTATGGGCCGAAATACTTTTTAAGGGTATGGCTTCAGGGTATCTTGTGGCACTGTCCACTAAAGTTAAGACATATTGATGTTCTTCGAACGATGGTGGAATAATCGGACCTATCAAGTCAATAACTACTCTTTGGAAGGGTTTCTCATTTATATTATTGCCCTTTTGCGCACTCTACCTTCGGACAACGTTCCTCTGAAACAGATTGTCACGACCAGTAAACAGTATTTGTCACAACTTGATAAATGTTGGGCCAATAAAAATGGTGTGTTATCTTACCCATTGTCTTCTTTACGCCCTGGTGACCGCTAAATACCTCGTGGTGAGCGATGCTCATCACTTTATTTCTAAATTCCTTCGGTACAATAAGTACGTTTTTTACAGTATTGTTATCTATTACTTTCTTGAATAGAAAATCGTTGATTATCAGGAACTTCCTTTCACCCTTTTCTATAGACTTCCATATTCTACCAAGAGTAGGATCCTGCTTTTGTTT
>JABUQX010076367.1:0-12500 GCA_015478945.1 Trachelipus rathkii
ATTATCAATAAATCTTATCATCTAACATTGATTTAACACGAGAAAATAAAATTATCAACGATACTGTCATATTATAATATTATTTCACACAATTATTCGTAGTATATAATTACCATTTGAAGACAAGTTCTTTTATTCAATAGTTTAGTCATATAGATGAGCTTAAATAAGTATACAGAATCATATTAGCTTGTTAGAATAGAGACTATTTAATTATCTGTTATAAATCTATGATTACTATCATTCCTTGGCAGAACTTAGTTTAGCTAGTGTAGAAAGTACTTTTCTATCAAATATTCAACTATACCACTATCTAGCACGTGTTCACACCAAATTCTCATGAATAGTATCTTTACTCATTACAGGAACAATGTGCTAGTGAGTCTGGGAGTGTAGTGGGAACACTGGATACTTCATTCATAAAATCACACTATCACAACGTGTGGTACATACACCAAATCCTGGAATATCTTTATTCAATCAGACATTGCTAGGTATAATATAGTATATCGGGTAATGTAGTAGTTGAACACTGAGATAATATAAATGGTGAGTATACTACTCGTCGGAGTGTTGAGTACAATAATATATAGGTAATCGCCTGCTGATTCCAAAGTTCCGGATACTTACTAATATTTACAGTTTACAATAAAGTACTTAAGGAATCCCATAGTTTTACTAATTAATAAGCATTAATAATAAAAAAATAACAGTCACTGTGGTGATTCTTTATTATTGGTCATCTACCCGCCATACCATATTATTAAATATAATAGAGACAATATAATAACCAAATTTTATAAATATCCTTTTCTTCTTCGTCATTTTTCTCACTGAACGTAGACTTTATTTACGACACACACGTTTTCTAACAGAACCATAATGATGGAGAGAGCACCAAGACTTATACTTATGGAAAACCTATCTATTGACAACAGTTATTTCATTCCAAAGTAATGTACCAAGATATATGCTTCGCTTCACAAAGTTTTAAGTAAAAATATTTTCATATCTTTGGTTCTCTACTGGCAATATTCACCCAGATAGTAATAGCTAAGAATATCATTGAGGGGTTTATTACAAACAGTAGTCCTCTTTACGTGAAGTATACTTCATTAGTGTTCTGATAAAATATAAGAAATAAAAATAAAGTATATTAATATATTTAAATTATTTTATAATTAATAGTTATAGTATCACCACCAAATAACATTCGTCGTAGCATGAATTGTTTGAGTTTAATAACTTAAGTAAAAATAATCATACAACATATATAAATGCTCTTTCTGAGTATTATGAGGTCTACACTGAATTTTGTCGAAGACACACACATCAGTAAGGTCTCCAGGAAACCTTCATTAAGAGAAAGAACACACAAATATATGTATAATATATATATATATTGATAATGTCATTTCGAAAATATCAATATTATATATCAAATTTAACTGAATTTATTTAGCTATTAAATAAATAAAAATGGTTGTTTAATAGCTATTTTAACTCAGAATACAGTATTGTTAAAAATTAAATTTTTTTCGAATCTTGAAGAGACATTGGCTATGATTTGATAGGTTTACTGGTTTGTTGCACATAAAAAAAAAATTAATGTATAAAAGTCTTTTATAAATGTTGGGTTTGGAGTCGCAGAACTGTTATAAAGGAAATATTCTATTTAATTATTTATTTTCGTGATATTTATTATTATTATTTGATTGAGGTAGCAATAAAAACACATTGGAATTTAATCATGGAGGAATTAAATATAAATTATTTAATGCATCTACTATTATCATCTCATAATATTAATATGTCTAACTCTACTTATATATTATTATAATTTATATATTATGTATTATCCTCATTCTCATTAGGGTGACATATATAAAATGAATTTGAGTAAATACATAATAATTATAAAGACTTATTTTAAAATTATAAGAAAAAAATATTAAAATATTAAAATAATTTCAAAATTCCTGTTACTTTTCAAATTATTAATTATTAATTTAATTATTATATTATTATATATTATAATATTATTAATTATTTATTATTATTATTTATTAATAATTATAGAATATATATATAATAATTATACTATTATTTTGATTAATTATTTTTTAAATTAAATAGAACCAAATTATTAATATTATATAATTATTGAAATTTAAATAAGAGAGAAGGAAAATATATATCAACTATACTATTTATTAAGATACTTTTATAATCACATAAACTAAGTTATATTATATTAATAATTATTATTATGCGAAATTTAATTCATAAATACATATAATATTATTATTAATAATTAAATAATAATATAAAAATAATAATTAATATATATAAATAATAAGAAATATAATTAAATAAATTAAATATATAAATAATAATAATAAATATTATAATAATAATATAATTATAAAATAAATAATAATATAATAAATAATTATTAAGTTTAAAAGAAATATATAAATTATATTTAAATATAAATAATATAATAATTAATAATAATAATTAATATAATTAATAAATAATATAATTAAATTAAATAATAAATATATTATAATAATAATTTCAGAGTGGAGAGAGGAAGTAAATGGAAAGGATAATAAGCGGGTAAGATAGGATAGCTGGTCAGAGGAAGGAAGAGGAGAAGATTGAGAGAAGAATTGATAGAGTTTAGTGAAATAGAGAGATGAGAGAGAAGAATAGAGAAGAGAGAGATAGAGATAGATAGAGATAGAAGCAAAGAGAAAAGGAAGAATAGAGAATAGTTAAATTAAATAATAATAATTAAAAAGAATACTATAAGTATATTATATTTAACCTTAATATCAATTGATGAGAAGAGATTGAGCACTAAGAGTAATATATGGTAAGAATCGACAGAGTAAAAATCACCAGTATAGGATGAGAGTGACATAACTCATGATCAGGGATAAACGCACAAGGTTACATTCGAACTCGCACACTATAAAGACATTATTTAACATGTGTTGATTAGGTGGCATGCACATTTTGGATAACACAATAATTCAAATCATCTCAGTCAATATAACAAGATATCTTAAGTCTCTTAATAATAATATTTAGTAGTGAAACTATGACATAGAATAAGAATAAGTCAAATTCTACTCGATACGTATGAAATAACAATCGAATATAATCATAGTGTAATGTGATACAAATAACTATAAAAATAAAAATGTCACTTGATAAGATTTAATTTAGTTAATTCTAGAAAATTAAAATGTTGAGAGAACTACGTATGGATCTTACATTATTCATTTGAGGTTAATATGTAGAGCGTACATAAATATGGTTTTAGTATTGTGAGAGTAATCACTGCAAACTAATGAGTGCAAGATTATATAATAGAGGAATGAAATTAGGTGAGGACTCATGAGGAACACTAAACGTGTAATAGTTTCTAGAAACGAACCAGAGAACGAGGTTAGGACATAAGAAATATAGGCTCATGTAACAATATAATCCAGTTGTATAAAAAGTAGAGAAAAACATGACCCTTATGTGAGAACTCTTAAAATTCGTAAAGTGGTTTAATATACTAAAATAAATAAATTTGAATTTTTTTCCGGAGCGAAAAATATCAAATTATAAATTAGAGTTTGATATATAATGTTCAATATCTACTATAGAACTACAAGAAAGAAATAATTAAACTTAAAATATATTATATTAAAAATTATCTATAATTAAATTTAATTAAAAGTTTCTGTTTTATTATCAAATCTTAATTCATGTGATTAGAAATTGCATGATAATTAATATATTAATTAAATATTAATATATAAAGAATATTTACGAAAAATCTTTATTTATTTATAATATTATATCCATATATATAGTATCCGGCGTTTGACAAGTATATCCAGACAATAAGTAAGGAAAAACTTTCACTTGAGTTAATTAAATATAATATATATATATATTAATATTATAAATAATAATATATATATATATAATATATTATATTAATATTTTAATTAATCATTATTGGTTTAAAAACCAAACATTATATTAAGTTTTTTAGTTAAAATGAATACTATACATTTCAAAACAAATAGTTAGTATTGAGTATATTTGTATAGTTAGTATAATATATTTACTATTGATTTTATTTTCTTTTTTGCTTTTTAATTAATAATATAAATAAAAATAAGAAGAATAAAATAAATATAGATGGTTACTAATATGATAAGCATATAGGAAATAAAATGTAGTAAAGTATAAAAACTTATTAAATATAACTATGTAAATTTTAATATTAAAAAGTATATATAACAATTATAAATTTGTACTTAAATAATATCTATGATTAAATTGTACTTGTGTATTTATTTAATATTAAAATTTATCCAGATGGTTTTGCAATTTTATTGAATTGGGATAATTTTTATGATTACTAAAGATATATTAAAAGAGAGTAAATATAAATTATTTTTATTTATTTTATTAATAAACCTAGAAGATTTTAGGAGTGAGAAATCTTATTTTTAAGTTAACTTTTAAGTTAAGTCGTATACTTATATATAAAATAGAATTTAATTCAAAATAAATTTTGTTATATTCAAAGTCACTGTATATAAATTAATATTGCTCAGAAACCCCAATAAAATAGATGTTAACTTCCTCTGAAAGCTAAATTGTCTGGTTTATCCTGCCGAATTTTTTTAGATCCTAAACAATTGTTTCCAAATTTCACTAATCTTATAGCTTGGTTTTTCATAATTGTAGTGCAAGTTTTAGTCACTTCGTTTTTGCTTAAAATATTTTTAAACTGTATATTCCGAGAACAATCATTTAAATATTTCCGTATTTTCATAATACAAAATATTATTTTTAATAGTAATATATACTTTTCGTAACTACAATGACTAAAGTATATACTACTATGAGATTTCTATGAAGGCAGATACCGCGCATCTATGATGTTAATAAATTTCTCCTGTGGGATTTCGTCGACCCCAGAGTAAGCCGCGGGCCCATCTGGATAACTAGAGTAAGACCGGTTATAGTATGTCACTAGGATCCAGATACAGTGCCTACAACTACACCATGAGAGTTTACTAAAACATTTATGGAGGTAGTATATGATTCGCTTGAAAAATGACCCAATACTTGATTAGGGGATGAACATTCTAATAGAGAAATAACAGTCACATAGCAAATAGAGAATAACTCGTTAAATATTATTCTCCACAAGCGTCCAGAATTATTATCATGGAGAGCATAGAGAGCTTGATATAGACCAAATAAACAAAAGACACCAAACTTAACTCGTCAATAGGGTTTTATTCCAATCTTAAATTGAGTTTAATTATTATTTGTTAATAAATATTTATATTTATTATATTTATTAAATAATAATTAAGTCTATATTATATATCAACTCACTTGTTGTCTCTAATATTTTATATTTATAATATTATTAAATCATATTATATCTGAGAGACAATTATATATACTATATATATATTAATATATATATAATATTCCAAATTATAGTTATTATTAATTTTTTTTCTGTTCTTAGTTTTATAATAAAATGCTCTAATGCATAAAAAGCTGGGTTTAAATTTCAAATTGTTTCTTTTTCTCCATTCTATCATACTCTTATGTAACTTAATTATCAACTAAAGCGGAATATGACAATATTATAATTATCACATGATTTAATATTGTTAACTATATTTATAGGAATAATTTTAATTCATTTATAACTTATATATTTATATATTAGATTATTATTATTATTTAATTTATTATTAATTATTTAATTATTAATTATTATATTATTTATTTAATCTAATTATATAGATTTATTTTAATTCATCTATTCTACTACCTAATAGATGTAAGTTTACAATTTTTATTATATTTTTTAAATTACCAGATAGCTAGTATGGCTTCCATGTGGGACGACAAATAGGAGATGCATCTCATTATATCTTCTCACTTGAGTTTATTTTATTATTGCAGATTCCATTATTATATTATGGGTCATATATTATTTGATTTTATTTATATTCGATGGTGAATTATATGGCTTAAAACTCCAAAATATTGGATGCTGCCCTTATTAAGGATCACTTTGCTTTTATTTTTAAAATGGTTATTAATTTTTATGTATAAATATTTATTAGTTTTATAATATTTTTTGTATATTTATTTTATTATATGAGAAGACTTTTAGAGACGAGGAGGAGCTGCAGGTACTCTCGAGTCCGGGAACCTAGGGAGGGAAACCAGGGGAGGGCCTGAAAAATAAGATTGCACAGTCGTTCGAATTTTAATCTATACGCAAGATCACTTAGCTAATATCAGTACTACCACACGGCACGATATATATCCATAATATTAATGGACCAGTAGAGTAGAACCCACATCTTGATACTTTATCTTGCAATTGTAAACTAGCACTATAGGGTAATGTTATGATGCACGGTTTAAATAGTTTGAACACACATAATAAAAGGAGACGCCCAAAGTTAATTCGCCGAAAACACCAACAATTATTGACATCAGAAACAATGATCTGTGCGCACAAGTGTGCAAAATTAAGAATATGCCACGAAGAAAAAAAGAAATTAACATTCGGGGTAGAATTAAATCAACCTATATGTGGCTTGGGTTATCGTATTTGCAGACCTAGTAATTGAAGTGCTACGGAATATTTGAAATAATTATTCTAATTAATTTCGTTTTTAAGCGATTCTGCGATTATTATCTCTTTAAAATGTCACAATAATGGGGATGCGAGAGTCAAACTTAATAGTTTAATGTGCTAATAATATTTTATAATGCTGATATTAAAAATAAATTTTTAATATAAGATCAAATTTATCAATATGATTAATATAAAATATAAGTTAAGACTTTTATCATTAAAAGTTAGAATATTTTTATAAATTATTATGTATTAATTATTAATTTTAGTATAGTCATACGCCGCAGTCTATCTCTATCTCCCTTTTTTTAAATATTAATAATTCTATTTAGAGTTAAATACAGAAAAAATATTAATCAGTGTAGAATATATATATAAATGAGCCTTATATATTATCTAAGATAATAAAATTGACAAAAGTTGCTAAATTTATTACTTTAACAGTAAAGTGTTAATTTATAATTTTGAGTGAGGTAATTATGTTTGTGGATTAAACAAATAATTATTCTTAATTCCCGGCTCGTCAGCAATAAGCTTCTTCAATACAACGTTTAATTCGTTATAAATATTAAAATTCATATTAATTCGCTTTCAATTAAATATTACGAGAAAAATGATAACAAAAGAAAATTATTTCAGTGATACACCTCAAAAATTGTAATATAAAAGTAGAAAGACAAATTTATATTAACACAATATTGAATTAAATATGGTTCTGCGAAAAGTAAAGAAATATTTTCATTTGCCTGCTAATTAAATAGCTCTGTTTCCATAGTATAATTTAAATATTCCTATTAGTTATATTTTATTCATCTTTTAGTATAATTTTATAACAGAGAGATTCAACAAAATACAATACTATGGTTTGTGTAATACTTTTATTACGTGTCTACCAAATAAATTTTGCATAAATTTTAAATATTCTTCTTCATATTAGAAACTAACTCATTTATTATCCTATATAATATAAACATTATCATAAAATAGCTGGACCTATATCATTAATATTAAATATATTATTTAATATATATACAAAAAAATAATATTATTATTATAATATATATATATATATTATATTAATTATAATAATTATATATATATTAATATATTAATTATATATAATTATATATATATAATATAAGTATATATAATATATATATATATATATATATATATATATATATTATATATAATTATATATATTTATATATATATTAATATATAATATATATTAATATAAATAAATAAATAAATATAAAGATTTTTTGACTCCTCTATTTTATATATAATATAAAAAATATTAATATATATATATATATATATGATATATATATTTAATAATAATAATATTATATAATATATATATATTTATAATTATATATTATTATAATAATATTAATACTTTAATATATATATTATATATATAATATATATATATATATTATTATATTAATAATAATATAATTATTATTTATATATATACAATTTATAGGATATCTTAAATTAATTAATTGTTTATTTATATTAAATTAGTTTTATAAAAGTAGCTATGACACAAATATTATTATTATTATCATATTATTATTATATTAAGTCTTTTATTCGAATTTTTATAATCTAGAATATTATTATTATTATTATTGATCTCATTATAAAATTGAATATAATCTTATGGGAGGTGACCTCTTCTTAATTTGAAAGCATTGTTGATTTTTTTTTTCGCTCTTTGCTCAGTTGGCTCCAGGCTAAATCACTCAAAGGGACTCATTCCCCTTGTATGGATTTTTTCTTGTTAATTGTGATCGAGATAATTTTCAGTTTCTTTTTAACGTAGCAATTTGGTTTTAATTAAGCCTCGTTCATTTACTTATAATTTCATACAAACAGAGAACACAAAACAGAAATAAATTGATATAAATCTATTTACTATTGCAGTTAACCACCACATTTACATTGAATTACCATCACAATCTATCTGAGCGACACGAGCGACACACACCGACGCAATCGATTGCGTACCACAGGAGATCATCACTATACACCATTCCTTTTACTATATATGTAAACTCATATATATATATATATATATATTATATATATATAATATATAGTATATATATTAGTAAATAATAGAGTTAGCGAGCTCAAAGTACGTGAAAGGAACCTTTCCAACGCTGATATCACAAAACTAAACCTATTATATCGACGTTCAACGAAAAGCACAAAGAGGTTGCTGTGGGCAACATTATATAATTATTGATGTGGAGATTTGAGATATATATAACTATCTCAAATACTGTTCGCTTGCGGCTGATTTCTTTATCCTTCATTTCCTAGCCATCGTTGACACTGCTCTAAGTGGAGTGCGAAGTGATCTATATCATCATATCTATATATTTTAATCTTATAACTTCGTTAATTTTATAATATATTTTTAGTGAGGAAATTTAAACATCCTTACAACATTTTAATATGAAAGGGTGAACTGGGGCAGTTGTGCTCAAATACCTCTAGATCTTAACACATATTGCGTTATGATGAAATATTTGAAGACTTCCAACTAACATTCCACCAACTGGAGCGGCACAAACTGCCTTTAGTCTTGAACAACTCCACCAAACGTAACTTGTACCACTGTAAACGCAGTAGGATCTTGTCAATAGTAATAAAAAAAAAAAAAAACAAAAAAAATTTATAATTTAATAAACGGATGATATCCAGCCCATGCTTTATAAAATGTTAACATATATATATATATAATTTAATAGTATTAATAAATAATATAATAGTATATCCTTTATTGAAGGAGGCTATTGATTTGGGTAGAAGCTTTTGAAATAGTATTATTTTTGTCTACCTATATATTAATATATATTATATATAATATATATTATATATATATATTATATTATTAATTATAATATTAATATAAATATAATTTATATATATATGATTATTCTTGTAATATTTATTGTTATAGTTAATAATTTTGCATCATTATGGTCATCAATTATAAATGCTAAAGATTATTAAATAATCGTAAAAATAAAAGTTTATTATTAATTAAAATAATCTTTCATTTGTATTATTTATGAACTATCATGATAATGTAGTAGATTAAATACTTATAAAAATTTATTTTAATAATTTTATGCAATGATTATAGTCAATTATTTAATAATACTATATATTAACTTATCGAGAATATTTTGTTTTTAAGCCAAAAATACGATATTTTTTACTAATTCATTAATAATTATATTAAATATATCTTTAGTTTTTATATTATTATTTAACATTAATATTTATTATTAATTATTATACGATATGCACCTTTTACTATATAATCACCAATTGTTCTCTTTGTCGGTACACGAAAGTGATCCATAAATTTCTACCAAATTCATATGTACGTTCTCAGGAGTTTTTCTTAAGGTGAAATTACCCGAGACACACACTACCAGTTCTAATTTAGACTATTTTGGTATTATTATAGCTTCACATTTCAATCAAAGTTAGGAGGTTCCTTTTAAAAACTCTGATATGCAGTATATTGTGTATCTTTTTATATGTTCACCAATAAATTGTCTAAGTTAACCCTGATAATGTATCTTATGTCCCAGACCTCCCCATAGTTAATTCAAGCAAGTAACTAACTTTGAATATTGGTTAATACTCAATAAGTTATCGTCATATGTTTACATTATATAAAGAAGAGCTTTCGTTGTTTAAAGAATACGCTGTTAACGGAGAGAGTTTTCGCCACCGTTCAAATTAATCGTTAAACTTCTGGAACAAGTCACTATATTTACTGGAGATATTATTACAAATTATTTGTGAAGTTGAAAGAAATCGCAGGGTTATCTAATTACATATATATCGTCTCACTGAAGAACAATATTTAACGTTTATATACGCTTTTGATAATGTTGAACTGTGTTGTGGCCCTATAACATATGACCACGATAACTTATAACTGCCGTCATAATACTATACATTTTATTATTTACGTGAAAGTTCAGGTATTTTAAGCTCCGGATCGAGAGAGTGAGTTAAGCTTTATGACTGTAATTCAAAAACCGAGTAATATTAGTTTCCCATGGAAAAAGTAGAGAGAGCTGTTCTATATACTATAATAGACAAATGCCGATTAGAGAGCTGACTGAAGGTGAACATAGTGGATTATTGACTTCAAGTTCACATAAATTACGAGGAACTTATAAATAATCGAAACGGTACCATGTATTGCGATCCATAAGAGACTTGAGGAACCAGAGAACTGAGAGAGAGAATAAGATAATAAATTAATATATTAATTAAAATATATTAATTATGTACTAAAAAAACGATAGATTGATATATTATATTGTTATTTATCACAATCAAAAAATAAAAAAAACTCTGTGGTCTTATCTAACCAACTCAATATCTTATCTTTCCTTTAAAACGTCCATTCTATACATCCCAGTTTCTCAAAATAAATTAAACTTCATAACCTTTTATTGTGTATAAAATAAATCAAAAAAAACAAATAAAATATGAAGGGCGTTATAAATCAAAGGGCCAAATATCCATTAAATTCCCAGACAATGCAATCACCAATCAGACTTATTCTCTCTAAGCTGATCACACGCAGAGAGAGGGGATTTTCAAAGGGCGCCAATTTTTTGGTTGGCGGCTGACCACACGGGAACATTATACGGTGTAATGCGTATTTATGAAAGTCACGTGTTATGATATGAGTAGATGTTGGTATATAAAGAAAGATCGTTTCTTTCTTGAGTGACTAACAAAAACTCTGTCATTCATCAATTGCACCTTGACGTTAGGAATGGTGTTACATCTTAAACAATAGTCAGCGATGTTCTCTCAAAATATTGATTAATTGCCCCACACCTTAATCTTCGACCAAGGCTCAAGAAGAACTAAAGAAAATAGGGGCCAAAATTAACGTTCCATAGATTTCAATAATACATGATGTAATCGCCCACTGGAACAGCACTATAAAAATGGTGATAAGTACCCAAGAACTTAATGAATCTCTCTGCTTTTGCGACCACTTTAATTCTTTTCTAGCTAATCATATCACTGTACTTCAACAATTTGAAGATATCACCATAATAAACAGCAAAAACTAGCCAACGCTGGCGGACGTCATTCCCCTCGTAATCACTGTGAAGAGAGTATTAATATCCTCAGACAAGAAATATAAATGATGAGAGCGACGATATTGAGAGAAATTAGCAAAGGATTTTCTTTCAGAGAGGGCAACTACTTGCATTTCATAGCTACATTTTTGGCCCGTAAATAAAACAAACAAAAAAAATTTCAATTCTCAGTTTTTTACAGAGAGGGTTAAAATCAGCGTCGGCCGAAAAAGTGAAGAAATTCAAAATACAAGTCTGAAATAGTTAAGATACACAAAGAAGAGCAAACGTTGTTTCAAAACCATCGTCAAGCACCAGTATCACCGACGTCATAAATGCAATTCTACATGCAAGTAGCGATGATGTTGATGACAAGCTCTCTGAGCAGGCGTCAAAAATCGTCGACCAATACGTCAGAGAGAATCTCATTTTCTCTGACGACCATCTTTCATGGTGGAGGGAGCCTGAGGAGACACATCCTGATCTTTCTCTGTTACCAATTAGGACTTACCTTGCTTGTCTGCTATAAAGTATTACCAGTGAACATCTTGGTGGTGCTGGTATGATCTGCACCAAATAATTAAATAATTAAAAGATTTGAGGCAAAAATAATACAAAAATCACAAACTAAAAGCAGCATTTTTATACACTTTCAA
>JABUQX010076367.1:15000-17058 GCA_015478945.1 Trachelipus rathkii
CCACTTCTATGGATACTTACGTATACGTTTCTATTTAAATATCAAACTTATTTATTTTGAGATAGTGTTAAAGATTATTTTATTTTTCTTCAAAGAGCTAAGTTGAGCCGTTTTCAGCTACACTTCAGTTTTTTTGTATATATAATTTTAAGTTATTAATTATTTATAATTTTTCAAGCAAACAATTTTCATATAAAAAAAAATATTATTTCTCAGATTTTTCGCTTTCTTGAAATCTACTTAAAGTGTTCTTTGCTCGAACTTTTTTCTTTCTCTAAAAATATATTTTTTTCAATTTAGATAAGTACAAATCCTCTAATTTTCTCCTTCTTTTGTTTTTTTCTCCCTGTTTTCTTCTCTTTCGTCGTTCTTACTTTCTGCGACTTCCCTTGGCAACGTCCAGTTCAATTCTAAAGATATTATTTTTCATTATAATTTCAATTATTTTGATCTTATTTCATATGACTTTTCTTTGAAATTTTAGAACATATAACTGTTTCCATTACTCATAATATATATATATATATATATATATATATATATATATATATATATATATATATATATATTTTTATAAATATATATATATATATATATATATATATATATATATATATATATATATATATATATATACTGTATATATATATAACTTTTATGAAATTTTTAAACTTTGATTTTTATTACTTATCCATTTTTTTCTCTTTTTCTCACTATCTTTACTCTTATTCTTTCGTATTTCGTCTTTGTGTGTTGTGCAATTTGCTTGTATTGAACTTGTTAAAATTTATGAAATGATTAACCCTGAATTAGAAGTTTTTAAGTTATACATTATACATCGTGTATGTTATACATGTTATGTATGTTTGTTATACATCGTGTATATCAAATTCAGAAGAGACTTCCATGCATGAATCCTAAACAGGTAATTGTTTTATTAAAGGTTATAAAATATTTCTTAAACCCCAAATTGAAAAGTCAATATAGTGGAGAAACATAAATGCTTTTAAATATTGATGGTGTTTCTATTGAAGCAAAAAATTGTAGTTTATAACAAAACCTTAAAAAAAAACATTTATTCTTTTTATTAAAAAAGCTTCCCTAAATTATGGGAATATATTAACAAATTTACTCTTTCCTTCCTTATCGAATTATTTAATTCTAAAATTTTTTTATTACTCTTGCTTGGCAACAATAATGTATGTAGGAACAAACTTTCCTTATACTGCAGTGTCATCACAAACACATACATTCATACGGTGATATATATATATATATATATACTATTATATATATATAATATATATATATATATATAATATATATAATATATAATATATGTAATATATATATATACTAATTATAGTATAATATATATATATATATAGTATATATATATATATATATATATATAATATATATATATATATATATATATAAAAGAAAAAAATAGCCAGATAGTTTACCTCTTTTTCCCCACGAAATATTTAGAGGGAGAAGATCCTACCGAATATATATATAGTATATATATATATGATATATAGTATATATATATTTATATATATATATATATATATATATATATATATTATATATATATATTATATATATTATTATATATATATATATATATATTATATATATATATATATAGTAATATTATATATATATAATATATATATTATATACTATTATATATATATTATATATTATATATATATATAGTATATATAGTATTATATATATATATATATAATTTTCATCCCCCGTGATTTGAGAAATGATTAAAAGTATTCTTGATCTGACTTCAATTTTATTAAACATAGAGATTCCAAAGTTTGGGGACTATATTCCCAATGCCTAAATACAATTAAAAAAAATTAATAAAACATTCTTATACATGAAAAAATAAAACATAAAAAGATATGAAAGATGAATTTCCCCCCAAAATGAAAAGTTTTAATAACTAATTACTAAAATAAAAGTTTCTCAATACCGTATAATTGAAGAGATAACTTTTAATGAATGAAGAAAAATATAAAATCCCCTTAACATAAA
>JABUQX010076368.1:0-37039 GCA_015478945.1 Trachelipus rathkii
TCAGTAAAGTAACTACCTAGGCATCACGAAACGTAACCAACTTGTCTACACCTACAAGAATTACTATACTTCATACTTACGAGGTTGACGCTATAAGTGATATAAAAAATGTCGATTCCAGTCAAGAAAATGAGCTGACATGGCAGGCTTACATTTAGTTAACTCGTGTTATGATGACATGAAAGCTTCAAGGAATGCGCCCTTTCATCGACAATATATTGAGCTCAATATATTGCTATTATGCATAATCGATCACAGTTGCAGCGAAGAGTTGCCACACATTGATCAACGGAATCATCCAAGAGATGCATGAGAACCATCTGGACCCCGTATTAGGGGGGTGGTAATGCGGTAAGGGCAAGACCCGAAGACCATCCAGTGTACCTCCAAGGGGTGTAATCGTAAGGGACGCCCGCAAGACCATACAGGTACCCCGAAGGGTGTAAGGGTAATGAGAGAGCACAGTCCTTTCGCTGCCTTACACGCTAACTCTCGGTACGAGATGGGTCTTCGGGCTGTTGCCTTAAGCTTCACACCCCTTCGGGGTACTCAGATGGTTTCGGGCTGTGCCCTTACGCTACACCTCCTTCGGGGTAACCTGAAATGGTCTTCGATGCATCATCTTGGTGATACTCGTTGGCTGTCATATGAGTAATGATAGGAGGATTGGATGATAAGAGCGAACAGATGATTAGCAGGGGGAGTATTAGTAGAATAAAGAATTGAAGCTTATGTTTGATGAAGGGCGCTTCGTGAAAGCTTTTATAAATGAAAAAACTACTCCTAAAGTTATATGTGCCGTTTCATGTAAAGTAAGGTAGTAGGTAATGATTGCCCTAACGAACTGTCTGATGAATTCATTATAGCGGTCATAACTCTCGGTATATTAATATTGCTCTTTGTAAGGTGTACTATTGTTAGTTGTAATGCGTTAGTTTATTATGGATAATTATATAAGTGTACTTTGATAATGGTTGACTGAGTTATCAATCGTAAATAAGTGTTAGTAAATAGAGAATTGTTTCCGATTTACCATGATTGCCAACCAGAGACCGAATCTAATACTACGCATCACCAATTCATATGTTATATATAAAGTACAAAATTTAACGACAATTGATTACTTTATATATAATAGTAATATATATATATATTATAAGTCTATAATATAATATATAATAATATATAAAGGTATATTATATATATAATATAATATTTTAATATATAATATATCATATATATATATTATTTAATTAATAATATATATATATTATAGTATAGTATATAATATAGTTTATAGTGTTATATATATATATCAGCTAACATACTGAAAAATTCCCTACTGATTACTATTTGTATGATAATAAAAATTATTATTATGTATGTGTAATCCAAAATGATATCCGAATATGTTGACTTCTATAGTATGAATAGATCATTAGATATTAGAAGATTGATGGGAGAGTGGGAGACAGGGTTGACCGGAATGCCTTACTGATTGTACTGGATTTAAAATGATCTTTAAGGACCAATTAAATATATATACATCTTTGACTAATTATATTTTATATCAGATAACTTATTTATTTAATTCTGTTTAGGATAAAAACTTTGTAACTGTTGTTGCTTTGTTAAAGTTGTTTTATATATTGTTGTGTTGTTGTCTCAGTGCTAGAATAATAACGCTACTTTATGATCTGATATGGTGTTCGTCACGGTCTTATTTCTTGTTAATTCTTCTGATTGGTTTGAAAAAGATTCATTACTTTGTGGACTGATGTATATCAATACTCGGAGTTTCTCATGGAACTAGTTTTCGCTGTGTGCTTGTATCGATGACGTTCTCCGCCTACATTACAGATGATGGTGATTATTATTAGCGAAGACTTTCGATGTATGTCCAACGATGTGTCACATTTATATTAATTCTAAATCAAGTTGATGTCAGACACTATTTATTTATTCAGCCGAGTTGTAAATAATTAGCTATTAACATTTCATGTTGAGAAAATCGTATAAGATTATTGAATATCAAGACTGAGATAAAAGCTATAAGTTGTTTGTCATCATGAGTTACATACGACTGTTGTAAAATATTATGTCGTGGTAGACATTTGGAGTTTTCTAATAGAATAGATTTGTTTTTCTCGTGCGTGAAAATGTAAAAGCTGTGATTAGCGCAGCTATTGAAACCCATTCGATAGTGCCCTTCTGATATTGCATGTAATATGGTTCATCAGTTAAATCATTGAAATATTAACAGCTTTGAGTTAAAAATGAAAAACGAATTACGATCAATAGACATACTGTGACACGTTCGGACATAACTATGAAGGATTAAGTATATATATCGCTCATGCGGTAATCTAGATATCTTTACACTGAATATGTAGGTTGTCGTAATCAATAGGATTATCAGATGTGGTTTAATAATCTAGCAACATGAATAGTTTATTTCTCTCTGGCTTGAGAGAGTGCGTGCTGTTGAAGATCAAAAATTAGATGAAAAATGGTCATAGTGTTGCAGAATTGCTATGTTATATCTTACACTTTCAAAGGGGTTTGAATATCTTGGGAAGATATTGATCTAGGAAATGCTCATTTATGTTGAAAGTCTCAGTTCTCCTGCTTAGATGATTATATATATTTAAATAAACTATATAAATGGTAGCTATGGTAAATTAATTTTCTATTGAAAATATTGTTATATAAAATTGAACTTGTTTACTTGTCCCTATGTGCTCGCTTTTATGGTAGTTGTTAATAGATACGGCTGTTTATGTGCGTATCGGTATCTTGCTCTGTTGTGTGATAAGTAATTTATTTAGTGATGAAAACTTTGTTACGGTTTAGCAAAATATTCGTTTGGTTAAGTATATTGTAGTAACTTATTTTTTATGATATTTTTATTCCGAAATGATACTCGAAGATGTGACTTGAAACAATAGATCATAGATATGAAGTGTGGGGAGGTGGGGCTGGTGGTTGATTTACTGCTTTAGGATAAAGTAAACTATTCAGCTTTACTATGTATACACAGATTACCATAGTGAACTTATTTATTGTTATGTTTGGATAAAACTTTGATATTGTTAGCAATTATTTCGTTGGAATTATGATAGATTAGGTAAGGTTAGGAACAGTAATTTCTTGTTAAAATATTACATATGTTAAGTAAGAAATTACATGATATTTAGAGAATATGCTTGACAAGATTTGATAGGTTACGTCTTTGATGCTATGTTTAGTATACTTTACTTTGTTAAGTGTGGAACTAGTTGAGGTTAGCTGTTTTATTCTGCTGTAAGGATATCTAGTTGTTGTTGTACGTTATATTCTAGTTCAGGGATGTTTGTTATGCTTGATAATGGGAAAACATTTGCTAAATTACGATATATACGTTGGAATCTGTGGTTATAAAGAACTGTATTTTTATGTTATGTCTATATAAAACTTTGTTATGATGATGACGTGAAATCAATAGATAATAGATAAATAGATATGGATGGGTAGGCCAGGATAGAGTGGGTGTTATTTAAGCTAATTTACTCGTATTAAACTGCTTTAATAGTACGTAATATAATTCAATTTACTAAAAAGACTGAATCAATAGACAATTAGATCAATTAGCATTCATAGGAACAATATGATTATGGATTAGACAGAAAGTAGTGGGGGTTTGATTCTGATACTTGTTAGGGTATGTAAACTTACAATTTTAACATAAAAAATGGCTTAAGTCATTGAGACAATAATAATAGATCAATTAGATCAGGATGGGTAGGAGGGTATGGTTGACATTTTGATTTACTGATTACTGTTTACTCGATTTATGCTTTACTGCTTACTGTACATGATTTATCTGATTAACTGATTTAGAGTAGTAAAAAGCACAATTTTAATAAAAAAATAATGACTGAATATAGATCAATAGATCAATTAGATCAATAGATATGGAGGGTAAGAGGGTTGCTGGATACAGTTTTGATTTACTGATTTTTACTGATTTCTGCTTTAAGGTATACATAACAATACTTAATTTACTAAAAAATCGACTGAATCATAGATCAATAGCAATAGAATACTAATATGTGAGAATGGTAATGAGGATGGCTGAGTAGTTTGATTTAATTGATTTATCTGATTTAACTGATTTAATGCTTTACGTGGATTTCAGTGCTTTCTGACTTTAGGTATTAAACATACCAATTTTATAAAAATATACTTAATAATAGAGTCAAATAGATCAATATGATGTCAATAGATATAGAAGGTGATAGAGTATGGGAGAGGACAGTTTGATTTATCTGATTTTACTGAAGTTAATGCTTTAGGGTTGTAAAGTAACAATTTAATATCAAATGATTGATGCAGTATAGATTTCAATTTAGATAATAGAACATGGAAGGGTAGAGTGGCTAGGAGGTAAATGGATGGGCTGATTTTACTGATTACTGCTTTTACTGATTACCTGCTTTAACTGGCTTTAAGGTATGTGAAACCACGAATTTTAATAACACATTATGAATTGAATTCTAATATTCAATAGATCATAGGATCATAGTAAAGAAGGTAGTGTAGGTATGGAGGAAAGTTCGATTTCTGCTTTGAGTATTGAAAACGTATTTCCAGTTATAAACTTAAACAAGAGTATTTTTTATTTTTTTATTTTTTTTATTTTTTATTTTTTTTATTGTTATTAGTTTTTTCTGCATTGAGATAATTAAAGAAGATGTATATCTAAGTCCATTTTAAAGGTTTTGGTTTGGGGGGCGGAGACCCCTTGGGTTGTAAAGGCTATTTAAAGCCATCTATGTGTGGTATAATATGAAGGGTATAATCCATTCATCGTAATCTATGGTGTCAATATTTCAGGTTTGGGGGCTGAGACCCCTTTTGGTGTGTATCGCTATGTTTACTTGCCATAATGAATTCTGTGGGTACGAAAACTTCATAAGATGAATGTATAGTCAGTTTGTCTGTTGCCTATATTGATCAATATTCAGGTTTTGTGCGGAACGTCCATCCCTTGGGTGTTACGCTATTTAACATCCAATATTATGTGGTGGGTACCTCAATATTGAAGGGTATACCGAATTCTCGTCGTTCTAATTGTTCATATTATCAGTGTTTGGGGCTTGGAGAACCCCTTTTGGTGTGTACTATGGGACTGTATAGATAACTCATATATGCATGGTGGCGTAGCCTTCATGGTATGAAGGGTATATAGCAAAGGTTTCAGCTCTATTGGTATAATCTCAGGTTGGGGCTGCACTCCCCTATGGAGGAATGGCAAGATTGGGCACGTACGCTCGTATAGACAGAGTTACGTCACGTCCCTATATGGGTGCCAAACTGGTTGTCAGTGAATACATGTAGCAACTATCCGTTACTAAGTGAGGTGTGGTGCGGTGCGGTGCGGTCGTGCGGTAGTTGGTGCTCGTGCGGGCTGTGCGGTGTGGTGCGTGCGGTCAGCCAGGGGCCCCTTGGGGGTGGCCGCGTTAACGTTATATAATTCAATATTATATATTATAAATCTTTTTTTTTTTTTTTTTTTTTTTAATTTTTTTTTTTTAATTTTTTTTTTTTATTATTAATTGTATTTTTAATTGTATTTATATTTTTATTTATTTATTTGGAATTAATTTATTTGTTAATTATGAAAATTAATTCAGGTGTTAAATTAGTTTATTAATTAATTATTTATGTTTTAATTAATTTTATTTATTTTTTATTGTTTCCGAAAAAAACGCTCGTTTTTTTCGTCGTCGAAGGGAGGAACATTACCAGCGCTAACGTCGAGTCGTTTACTCCAGTTTATCTTTCCGCTGCAAATCTCGTACCTGAAGCTACTATATTATATAATAGTAATTATATTTTATAAGTATATATATAAATAATAAACTTATATATATAATATATATATAATTATCTTATATTATATATATTAATATATTTAATATTATATTAATACTGCAAATATATAGGCAAAATAAAATAGTATAGTATAGTATATATTATAATAGTCTATTAATATATACTTTATATAGTACGAAATAACTAAAAATAGTATAAGATATTATACGTATACTATATTAGATAGTACTCGATGATAACCGTAGGTATAATATTTGATTACTGTATATATGATTTCTAGTTATATCTATTATTATATATTATTCTTGCTTGGATGAAGATAATATCCAAAATTTAAATGCTATTTTCTCAGTATATTGGTCTTATCTCTATATAAACATATATATAATATATATATAGTTAATTATATATGTATATATAGATATATATATATATATATATATAGTTAAGTATATATGATATATACTATATATATATATAATATCCAGTAAATTTAAATTTATTATTCTAGTATATTATCTTATTCTATATAATACTAATATAGTATAATATATATATATAGTATGATTATATATTTATATTAATATATAATATATATATATATTATTAATATATATATGTTACTATATACAGTGGCGATAATCTAAGTAGTCATAGGCCACTCGCCAAAGTGGAAATGCCCCTTGGAACATAAATATATAATAATATATGATTAATATATATATAGATATTATATTATATATATATATCTATATATATATATATATATTATATATATTATAATTATATTATAATTATTTAATATATATGTTATGTGCATTCTATCAGAATTAGCGTATCTTTTTTATTGACGAAATTAGAATTATTTTGCATAAAAAGTTATTAAAATTTGAAAGAGTATGTAAAAATGAGTGTAAATGTTACTTGATAAAAGAAAACAATTATTTGAAGAAAACTTTTTCACTGTTTGTAAAGTTTAATAATAAATTCTAAAAAACTCTTTTACATTACTGCTCCAAATTATTAATTAACTATGTTTACTGTAATAATAATTCTACCGTCCCTCCTCCAAAAAAGTGATATAATCTAGTTAATTTAATTGAATAGCTATAATCATATATATTATAATAGTATATATAATAAATATATAGTAATAAGTATTGTATATATAATATAAGTATATATGAATTATATATATATAATATAGTATAATACTATAATATTATTACGAAATTATAGAATAAGAATGTGATATACCAAAATTCGTGAATATCTGTTTGTTGTAAACTAATTTAGATAGAATGAAGCTTTAATAGTTTCCAAATAGTTTGGGCTCATTGCGATGAATCGTTTACTCACTTCTATCAAATAAGAGTAGGCATATATCATTTTTATGCGTTAATAAAGCAATGCATTATGCTGGTGTTTGGTCATATGTTTCTTAAAAAATTTTTTTACTTGATTTGAAAACGAAAGCATTTCAGCATATTGGCAGATAGTTGGGTAAAGTTGAATATACATGAACATCTGCTGTTAAGAAAACTGTAGCTTACTTGTAAACCTGCTAGTGTTATTCTAAGAATAGATCAAAATTTGCTAAATCTTTAATAGTTACCTATATTTTTTCATTTCATTCTTAGTTCATCTAATGCTTTGATACAGTGATTATTGCTCATAAAACTCTTGAAAGATAGAATTAAATAGATTTTTCTAGTAGATAAGAATGTTTGTAGCTTTCCTTTGTCAAGGCTTTCATTTCTGTAGCTCTGCTATTAGCAAGCGGACAAAGAAATGAAATAAGAAATCATTAACATTGTTTCATAAGCTAGATGAAACTATAGTTGTATCTGTTTTCATGTATGTTAATAATATGAGAATTTATTGAGCTTCGTGCATTTTCATTACATAACAGATTCATAAGATATAAAAAAAAAGCATCATCAGAAAGACTGTTTAATCTGGTTAAATTTTGACGTTAATTAGATTTTTACTTCATGTTCCAAGATTAGGCTAAGTGGTCCGATTAGTTTGTCTCTCACTACATCTTCGCAAGTTGTAGTGTTGTGCCACGCAGGTTTGATTTCATAGGATATTGGTCCAATAAGGCTAAAGTATTGCATTTCTGAAGAAGATCTGTATATTGAGTTGCATATTTTTAAACAACGTAATGCTTTCCAATACGTTACTTTGAAACACAAGACAGAATAAACTCAAAATTTTCTAACTGCTTCCTGAGACTAAGGGCTTCGTTTCTTTCACTGACTTTACTTCATAGATTCAATGAGATAATTGAGAACTGCGAAATAAACTATTCGAAAGTTGGTTTTTTCTGCTTGTTAAAGGAATAATCTGAATTACATGTTGCATGTGCAATTATGGACACAAGTCAATTACTGGAATAATGAACTGAAAATATAAGCTATCCTAAAGCAATTATGGACATGAGTCAATTACTTGAATAATGAACTGAAAACATAAGCTATCCTAAATCAGAGTTGGTAAAAAAGTTTTCATCATGAAGCTTTTACGACTGATAGATCCTCATTTACATACCTGATGATATTAAATGAGCATGAACATAATGAATGTTTATCTGGGCATTGAGATAAAATTTCTTTAAGAACTGAAGCTCCTGAATATTTCTATCCGCATATGCAGTGGTATATTTGATCTGTGACTTGCTCATTTATATTTATGATTATTGTTTCATCTAATATCAGATTAAGTTGTTTTGTATATTTCAGAAAGTTCTCGGGCCACTGTGTTCATCTGTTATATTGTAAATTATAAAACTGGGCAAAAGAAAATTTCTTCAGTGGATGTGGCAAATAATTTCCTTAAGGGCCTCCCTAATTTTTCAACCTCCCCTAAAATAATGGACAAAATCATCTGAATTTTATGGCCTGATTTTCTTAACCAATAAACAAAATGTAGATTATTTTTGCCTCTACATAAAACGGTGTTTTCGGAGTGTTTCTCCTGATAACTCGTAGTTCATGCTTTCGGATTGATTCAATGTTTTTCAATAGACACGATTTTATTTGACATTTTATCGATCAACTCGTAATATTTTCAAATAGCCATCAAAACTTGAAATTGCATATTAGATTAGTACAGTATAAAAAAAGACTCCATTCTATACTTAAGCTCAAAATTAGTAGAAGATTTTTTCGATTGTGTTAGAATTTTGACTCAGCCGTTGTCAATTTCCAACCACTTTTTTAGATTTTGAAATGAGAATTGCGATAGAATATTCATGTTTAGAGGTATTCGCGGAATAGTGGAAAAAGAGGAAAATTTTTCAGGGTCATTGGTAAAGTAGGTGGATGAAGGCACATATGCGTGTCGTGATCCGTGAGAATAGGATGAACTTTTATCTTGAAGATAATATTTATAATATCTATTTATATATTGTGCTTCTAAAGTTTTGGAGTTTTGTTCATGAGAAACAAATTGTGATTCAAAAAAATAAGGTATTGAAGATTTTATGTATTTTTTAAATTTCTTTCTTGAGTATTTAAAATTGAAAAATTAATATAGTAAAAAAAATTAAATCTCGCCTGACTATACAAGCTTTTGAAAATGGTGTTGTATGTTGATCATCGATAGTAGAAAGAGATATATAAGTTAATCAGTTATTTCACTTTTTCCAAAAATTTCAAATTATTGAAAAAGGTGGAAAATATTGGTTATACGTTTTTTTTTATAAGAGACTGTTCGAGTAAACATACAAGTTTCATGATATTTTAAGTCAGAGCGAGATGCATCTTTTTATTATATATATTTACCTAATTATATGCATAGTAGGTGGATTATCTAACTTTAGTAAGAACCAATTAAGACTATTTATATGATGCATACAATTTATGAAGGGTGCATTTAGTAAGTGTTGAATAATATATAAGATAATCATAGTATATAAGCAATTAGATACATTAGCAGTATAGTAGGAGAATAGAGGAAAAGTAAGGAGGGGATATAATATATATTAATATAAGTTGAAATACATAGAGTGATTAATAATTAATGAATAAACATAAGAATAATATATACTTTATGTGTATGAGATGCTAATCTTACGCACAACTAAAATCTATGATCAGAGCCTAAGTATATTAATTAATGATAAATTGATTATATCTGATAGATTGTATCAATATATATACTAATACTAATATAATACGGCTGATTCGATTATTAAGCAACATAAGTCTAGCCATATAAGTAAGTATATAATTAGTTATTGGATAGACGAGATATTTAATTTATGCATGAGATAATTACTTGATATTTATAGTAGATCTGTATGATATATACATTATTATAAATAATTATATTAAATAATATTGAATCTCATCATCTGCACGATCACAGAACAAATTAAAAACAAAAAAACGATTTAAGACCTAAATATTATTCTTATTATATATATATATATATTATATATATAACTGTGTGTTAAGTATATAAATTATGGTAATTTTTATTTTTCATATTTCATTTATTATTCGATCTGCATTTGTTTGCTATATAGCGCTAATTTATTTGGCCATTTACGTGGCGTGGCACCCTCAGAGTATTATGACTCATGCAATAGATAGAATTCTCGCACAGGGTGTCTGCGGGTCGTTAGTATAGCGCGTGTATAAATTAGTATACTGTATTTGAACTGTGTATATAATTTGGCTTTATTGGTGTTATTAATATATATTATGTATATGTGTTCATTCGTATATGATATACTTATAAGTAGTAATACTATCAAGTAGTATCGTCTAATACTGATAGTAATTAAGTGAAATATATAATATATAATAATACTATATATATAATAATTTATATTAATTAAACAGTAAAAGGAAAAAATCCATTAATATATTATATATATATTGATTGCAGTAAATTTGAAAAGATTTAAGATAATAAATTATTATATATATGAATAATATATATCATATATTATATATTATATTTATATATATATATATATAATTATATATATATATTTATATATAATATAGTGAATTAATTATATACATAGTATACTATATATTATTATTATAATAACTAGTAAGAGATGAGAGAGAGAGAGAGGAGAAGAGAGGAGAGAGAGAAGAGAGGAAGAGAGAGAGAGAGAGAGAGAGAAGAGAATGAGAGAGAGAGAGAGGAGAGAGGAGAGAAAGAGAGAGAGAGAGAGAGAGAGAGAGAGAGAGAGAGATGAGAGAGAGAGAAGATGGTACGCACTTGCAGGCGATGAAATTTAACTTCATTTTGTGATTATCTGTGTGGAGGATTGTCTCATGACATTTCAGTTTCTATATGGTTCTCCTTTTTCTCTTGCGTTCATAGCCACACTCATCCTCCCAAACTAACATTCTTATAGGAGAGCACCCATATCCCTTACTAATACACACTAAGTTATACCACACCCTTCTAGTAAGTAAACATCTTACAGAAATTCTATCCCATACATCCTGTTGTGGGTAGAGACGGCGGATGGGTAATTGCGGGGCAGGGCGGTTAGCTAAAATTAAGAAATGTAAGTCAAAACAGCTGCAAGCGTTAAACTATCTTAGGATAAAATTATATAATTTCAATTAATTAATATTAATTATAAATAATAAAAAGAATCCATTTATCTAATTCAATTAAAAAAATTTTTCCTGAAGAAATTTTTAGACAAAATAATTTGATTTCTCTAGAGGAAATTTATATTTATTAATAGTATATATAATATATAATATATATATAGTATATACTATATATATATATATATATATATATAATTATATTATATATTAATATATATAGTACTTATATAGTATATATAGAATACTAAATAAATAATATATATAATGAGACATTTAAAGATAATAAATAATTATATACTATAATTAAATATATATATAATATGTAATTAGTTCCGGGGTTTGACCAAAGGTGCATGATACAGTTTTTTTTACCTCCCCCAAGGTTTTGGGTTATTTTTTGAACCGTTTTTTTTTTCATACTGGGGAGGCTGGGAATTTCAGATCTATTCGTTATTGTCTAATTATAACAATTTTTATAATCTGCATTTGGGGATCAAATTCTAAAATTCTATGTATTTTATTAGTTTAAATAAATACTATACTATTTATAAAGTAAAAACTTGAGTACAGAAGCACCAGATCACCTTCAAACAAATTAAGATATGTCAAGGGGGGTAGGGAAACGATTTTATAACAACTAAAAAAATAGTAATACTTAATTCGAGCTTTCGCTTGCGATTGGCGTCAAGCCTCTTCGGGAAACAAGTATTTTAAAAGAGCCATCACTCCAAAGAAAGGCAACAAGTGAAGCGGCTATTGGTTGGTTTTTTGTTTATTTTTTTAACTGTGATATATTATATATATATATTTATATATATATATATATAATATATATATATATATATTAAAGTATATTATATAATTATATATAATATATATATATAATTAGTATAATTATACAGATCATTATAATATAAATATATAGAGTATATGGTTTGTACGCGATTATTAATTAGTTATTAGATATATATAAGTATATATACATAATATTATAAATATATATTATATACTATTATATACTATTTTTGTAGATGTAAGATATATATTTATAAACTAAGAGAAACTTGGATTCTTTTATAGTATTATGCTTTACTGTAAATACTTTTCATTTTTATTGACTAATTATTTCCGCACAAATTAATAACATTGTTAAAGACAACTTTCTCTTTTTAATGTCAAATAAATTTTAAATAAGGATAGCTATTTTCTGTTGCCGGATTGAGCGCAGTCCATCTGTCAGGCCTATAGGACTGGATTCTTTCTGATCTTCATCAGTTCAAGGTGTGTTTCAGGTGGTCTTTTATTGTTCTTCATGGTGTTGTTGAAAAATTTTGATGTTTTCAGATATTCCTTTTGTATAAGAGATAATAAAAATCTATCTTAATTCACCGGGATGCTCTGATGAGTGTTAATACTATTATAAGTAAATGCACGTAAAGGATTTCCATTGATTTTGCGAAGGTTGCGGTGTGATTGATATTTGTCTGATACATCTGAGGGATAATTTTGTTGAAATTAGATAGAGGTGGCTATTGTTACCGCCTATGACTGTGTTAAAGGAACTAATTTATGGCTGTTCACTTAGTGTTGGTCATTTACTTGTATGTTGATATGATTCTTATTGTCTTCCATATTGCATAATCTATGGTTTCACCGTTATAAATGTTTTATTGCACATGTATTGCAAGGGATGTGATATATACAGCTTGGGGAGATTTTATTTTCGTTTTGGGGGTTTGATTATGTTTTTTTGAAGGTGAGATGGTTTAATTTATGGAATAGTAATTATTTTTGTATTAAGTTGTTTAACAAATATAATGGCAATTGAGGAATTGGTAAAAAAGGAGGTTTGCTTTTTGTTCGGGGGAAGAGGTGCTATAAGTACTCTTTTTTTGCTTTGTTAAATGCTTTGTGATGAAAAGACGTCTTGGATAGTAAATAGTGATGTTTGAGAAAGTATTTGATGGGATTATTTAGTTTCTCTTGTGCTGAGGGGGAGAGCATATAGAAGACACGGAAAATAGAGATGAACAGAAGCAGCTAATTTTTGTGTTGGGGAAATGAATTAATAGGCGCAATGGATAAAAATGTTATGGTGGTCGCGAATGTTGGTAGTATATCTAATATAGTAATATTGCAGAGTAATCTGTTATTCCAGGATGAGTTATAAATGGTATTCAGAGGAATGGGATAGAGTTGTTGGAAGGCAAGTGAAAGAGTATCTGAACTGAAGGGAATGACAATAGACGTAAATATAGTTTTAGAGACATCATAGGTTTGGTGTTAGTGAGGAGAGGGAGACAAAATTGTAATCAATTACATATCTATCCAAAACTATTGTTTAATAAAGGGTGGGGAAAAAAAATATGATAAAATTCTGTAGTTCCATATATATGTTACTGAGTATGGGGAGACAGTGGGGATGCAATACTCAGGCCGAAAGTTTGTTGTAATATTTGCCATTAAAATGATAAGAAGTTATGTTGTAATGGAAGATTGGCCTTCCGTTTCATATTGTAAACCAGTCATTAATCTCCATTACAACATATACTAATCTTTAATTTTAATGGCAAATATTACAAACAACATTTGTGTACGTTTAGTAAAAAATGAAAGTGACAGATAAATGGTAACAATCATAACACTGAAAACTGAATCCAAGGGCTTCATCTCTACATAGTATAATTATATATATGTTAATATATATAATATATATATATATATATATATATTATATATATATATATATATATAGTAATGTATATATTATATATTATATATTATATATATAAGTATATAATATATAATAAATATATGCGTTGAGAATCTATAACTGATGATAATTATTAATATATTATATTATATATAATACTATGTTAATGAAAATATTAATCTCAATTAAAATAAGAAAAGAAAGAGTTTCGGAATAATATTTGATTTTCTTGAAGAGATTTTCTTTTAAATAAATAAGATAATCAATTATATTTTAACATTATTTATTATATTTCTTTTTCCGATTCTGTGGTGATATATGTCAACATTTCAAATATTATTTGTTGTAAATAACTCGAAAATTATAATTGCCTATTTTAATTTTGAAATCATCGGTCAGGAAAAGAAATATTGATTACATTTTAGTTAGTTTTTCTAGTATTTTTGCAATATTTTAAAAAAGGTTATTTTCAACAATTTAAGATATATTTTTATTTTGTTTGAGTTTCAGCCCTGCTATTATTTATGTAAAATTTTACCGTATAACAACTCAGGTAGAAAACGTCCCGGTTTTTCCTGATTTTTAGCCGGGGCCGTGGGCAGGGGCGGGGCCGGCCCTGGTTCGTCCTAGTTGGTGGGGGAGAAAGAATGCACCACATGTGTGTGCACTTGAGTGAGGAGAAGAGCGACAAAAGGACGGTGAGTGGTAGTCTGGTGGTCTGAACATAACAACGTAATGCTTCTGTCAAGAGGCTAATTGCATATGCCTTGGAGTAGGTAGTGCATCGCGTATACGTGTACTTCTATTTTCGGCGAAATGTAATGATATCGTATGGGTAACATCTGGATTGTCGGAGGAATTAGTGAATGAGCGAGAGAGGGAGAGGGTTGATGGGTGTTTAAAAGGGCAAAGTTGTGAATTTGCTCCTGTTAACTGGAATCAAAGATATAAAGGAATACGGTAGATATTGAGTGGTGTGGTATGAAGGTGTATGTGTGTATGTTAGCCATTCATTGTGAACAAGGAAACGTTCTTTTTTGAATAATCGAAATATTTGAAATGTTATGTATGTATGGTATTACTATTGTATTCTATATATATATAGTATAATGATATTTAATTATAATTATTATATTTTATATAATATATATATATATATTATATAATATATATATATATATATAATATATTGCAGATTAATATATATATATACGTATATATATTATATTATATATATATTAATATAATTATATTGATATATATAACTATAATTATATATATAATTATATTAATATAGTATATATATATTATAAATATAATAACTAACTACTACTAGTATATATATATACTTATATATATTAGTTGGTATATTATTATTATATATATAATATATAATTTTAATAATATACTAATATATTATATTATAATTATAGTATAATATATTGTTATATATATTATAATATATGATATATATAATATTTAATATATCTAATAATCTCTTCCAAATTAATATAATAATAATAATAATAATAATAATAATAATAATATGAATAATAATAATAATATGATCAATAATAATAGTAATATAAATATATAAATAAATAATAATAATAATAATAATAATAATTATAAAGTAATATAATTCATAATAATAATAATAATAATAATAACTAATATATAATAAAATAATAATGATATTAATAAATAATAATTAATAGATTACATAATTTTTCTCTCTCTTCTCTTCTCTCTCTCTCTCTCTCTCCATCTCTCTCTCTCTTTCTTCTCTCTCTCTCTCTATTCTCCTCTCCCCCTTCTCTTCCTTTCTCTCTCTTTCTCTCTGTTCTGTCGTTCTCTCTTTCTCTGTATCTCTCTCTCTCTCTCTCTCCTCTCTCTCTCTCTCTCTCTCTCTCTTTTTCTGCTCTCTCTCTCTCTCTCTCTTCTCTCTTCTCTCTTTTCTCTCTCCCATCTGTCTTGTTCTGTCTCTGTCTGTTGTCTGTCTGTCTGTCTGTGTCTGTCTGTTCGTCTCTTCCTCTTCACAACACGATTTACTTTGTCCGCCTGTGGGTCTCTCTCTCTTCTCTCTTCTCTCTCTCATTCCTCTCTCTTCCTTCTCTCTCCCTCTTCTCCTTCTTCTCTTCTTCTTCTGTCTTTCTCTCTCTCCCTCTGCTCTCGTGCTCTTCTCTCTCTCTCGTAATCTCTTCTCTCAGCTTTCCTTCTTCTCTTTCTCCTACATCTTTTGGTTTTAGTTTCATGTCTATGTCTTCTCTCGTCTCTCATCGTCTCTCGTCTCTTCTCTCTCTCTCTCTCTCGTCTTTCTTCTCTCTCCTCTCTATCTCTCTCTTCTCTCTCTACTCTCTCTCTTTCTCTCTCCCGTACTCTGTTCTGTCTGTCTCTTCTCTCTCTCTCTCTCTCTTCTCTCTCTCTCTTTTCTTCTCTCTCTCATCTTGTCTCTCTCTCTCGTCTTTCTCTCTCTCCGTCTGGTTCTGTCTTGTCTGTCTGTCTGGGCTGTCCTGTCTGTCTGTCTGTCTTCTTCTCTCGTCTTTCTTTCTCTCTCCTCCTCTCTTCTAAACCCATTTACTTTGTGCCTGTCTGGTCTCTCCTCTCTCCTCTCCTCTCTCTCTCTCCTTCTTCTCTCTCTTCTGTTCTCTCTCTCCTCCCTCTTCTCTCTCCTCTCTTCTCTTCTCTCCTCTTCCTCTCTCTTCGTCTCTCGTCCTCTCTTCTCTCTCCTTACAGAAGGTTGGAGGAAACTAACGAGAAATTTCTTTTGTCTCATTAGTTGTTAAATCCTGTTTTAACTTTTGAAATTATTTTATACTTTTAATATTTTCTTTACGTCCTTTCTATTGATAACTTTAAAAAATTTTTGTCAAGTTGGGGTAATAATTAAAGTTAGGGTTATTTTAAGAAGTAAGTTTTTGGGGGGTTTATATTTAAGATAAGTTGGTTTTTAAGTATAAAAGTTAGGGCTTAAAGTGGTGTAATTTGTCAGACACATTTTAAAAAATAATATTGAAATAATGTAATGTAATCTGATAGTTTTAATATAATGGTTTCCTATTTAAATTGGTGCTTATATATATATATTATATATATATATATATATATATATATATATAATATATATATATATATATATACTATTATATATTATATATATTATATTGATATATAGTAGAGAGAGAGAGAGAGAGAGAGGAGAGAGGGAGAGAGAAAGAGAGAGAAACAATTCGGAAGAGCTGTGTGCGTTCGTTGCAGTTGCGATTGCATAAGGTGTATGAAAAAATAGTTCAACGAGGAGAAATCATTTGGAGAGGATCTGTTGTGTGTGTGTGAGGTGTAAGAAAAAATAGTTCGACGTGGAGAAATCAATTGGAGAGGATCTGTGAGAGAGAGAGAGAAAGAGTCCAAATAATTCGAAAAGCCCCAGACTCCACCTTTTCAAGAAAAGCTCTATAAATGGAACAACTCCAAATGTGAGACGCGTAATTCATACAGGGCAATTGAGGATCCTATAAAGAGCAAGCAGTTAAGGTGGTGGAAAGAAACTTTGAAGACTCCTCAGATACTCAGCCTCTTATAAGCTTATTTGCTAAAAGAAACAATAATTACTTCTCTGAGCACTTTTCGAATTAGTTAATATGTATGACTGATATGGCTTTTAATGATTGGTGGAATACTTAGAAAATCATAACCCATTTAACGTAACTCCTTCCGATGAATTTTTACGTAATAAAAAAAAATACTCTCGTATTCCATAAAACATTCCTGGAGTAATCATAGTTCATGTTTAAAAACCCAGAGAATTTTTTTTCCAATGTGAACACCACTCATGGGCAGAGCCAATTTCAAGGAGGAGGCAGAATGAACGATTTATCCTAATGTGACGTAATTTTTCAAAGTTATCGTGACGTCACGACTTCACAAATTGCTGTTCAAAAGCGCATAACTCATCCTTTGCCATCAGGTGACATACGATGGGTCTGAACTAACTTTACTAACATGATCCCTTCGAAAAGATCACTCGCAAAAGATAACATTTAGAATATTAAAGATAGACAAAGGTTTGAGTTGTGTTTCGAATAAGAGTTTATAGTTGTGTGGAAGATTAAGCCGAGTAGAAATTAAAAAGACGGAGTAAGTGAGTTTTTGATCAATTGAAAACAACCATAGTTTACTGCCCTTATTATAAATAAGAGAATGATCAGACGCCAATTGTTTCAGGGTCTCTTTCATAACTTCATTATTTGCTATTGGTTGGAACGCTTTCAAAATGAAAAGAGAAATGAAAAGTGGGGTCGTCTGCATATATTATATATATATTATATATATATATAATATATATTATAATATATATATATATATATTAATATATCTATATATATATTATAAATATATATATATATTATATATATATATATATATATATATATAATTATTTTATTAATTTTAAATATATATATATATTATATTATATACTATATATATTATATATTATATATATATTAAATATAATTTTATATATATATATATCTTATACTAATATATATATATAATAATAATATATATATATAATATATATATATAATTATATATATATATTATATGTATATATATATATATTTATATATTATATATTATTATATTATTAATATTAAGAGGAAAGCTAATTGTATAATAAAAGTGAATTGATTTGAATATATATGTTAATGTTAAATTTATTTAGTATAGTGGAATTATATAAAGAGTTATAGGATATTCAGCAATATTTTACTTCAAAGACGAGAAAAACCATTGAATTTAAATAGGGATTGTTTAAAAGTTATCCAAATTGCTTTGGTTTTATCTATCAAGTTATCATATTATATAATATATATTAATTATAAATAATATATATATAGTATATATCATATATTATTATATATATATATATATAATATATATTTATATATTAAATTATATACTATTAAGATATATAGTATATATATATATATATATACTATATATATATACTATATATATATATATTATATATATAATAATAATATATATATATATTAATATATATTATATATATATATATATATATATATATATAATCTAATATATATATAATATCTTATATATATATATATATATATATATATATTATTATATATTATATAATATTATATATATATATATATATATATATATATATATATATATATATATATATATATATATATATATAATACTATATGAGAAACATTAGATATATAATAATATAATAGATATATATTAATAATATAATAATAATAACAACATTGAGGGTACAACTTTCACTATTACCTGTATTAAAGTTCCACCTAAATTATAATTAGAAAATAATAATAATAATAATAATAATAATAATAATAATAATAATAATAATAATAATAATAATAATAATAATAAGATAAATATATAATAAAAGAAAAAATAATAATATAATTAAATACAATAAAGTAATAATAATAAGTGTTAATCATTAACATTGTCTTTACCTTTGTGATTGCACCTGCCAGTAATAATATCCAATAGTATAGAGTACTTCAAAGGAAGAAAGGCATACCGTATATATGAATTTTAGTTTTTTTTCTGTGAATTTATTGGCCTGTACGCACTGTGTACTTCCACTGTAGACATACTTTACGCTGTTATATATATAATATATATATATATATATATTATTAATAATATTGTGTGATATGTATCACTATATATATATATTAATATAAAAATAATATATATATATAATAATATAATATATATTATATATGATATATATAATAGTATTACTATATATATATATTATATATTATATTATATATATATATATATATTATATAGATATATTTATTTATATAATATATATATAATTTATATTTATAATTATATATTATATATAAATAATAAATATATATATATATATATATATATATAATAAATTTATTATATATTTATTAATATTTAAAGAATTTATCATATGGCTAGATTTAGACTTTAATAAATCATTTTCTTTATTTTTTCTTTTTCATTTTATTATTATTATTATTATTATTTATTGTTATTATCTCTTAGTCTGACGATTATATTCCTATTATTATATTATTATTATTTATTATTATTATTATATTATTATTATTATTAATTATTCCCTATTATTATTAATATTATTCCACTATTTTTTCTTTTATTATTATTATTATTATTATTATTATTATTATTATTATTATTATTATTATTATTATTATTATTATTATTATTATTATTATTATTATTATTATTATTATTATTATTATTATTATTATTATATCAAAATATTAAATATTAATAGAAGTTGTGTATTTACATATGTATAAGTATAGTATTGTGACCAAAAAAGTAGAATCCCTTTACTTGTGTTGAAATAATGATGTACTCAAAAGACTTCTGTACTTATGACATAGTAATAAATGTACTTAAAGAATTTCTTCACATTACATACATTAATGAATATACTTAAATGAAATCTGCACTTACGACAAGGTAAAATTGTATTCGAAAAATATCTCTACTTATGATACAATAAAGAGTGTACAATAAGGATTTTGTACTTGTACATTGTACTTATACATTGTACTTGTACATTGCTGAATGTGATAATAAAGGGTAATAGTCGAGATTATCGTAGTTAGACGAAATATCGATATTTTTCCGATAATCGTTTTTTTTATATCTTTCGTCCCCATGTAACAGGACTAAAAAAGCGTGTCAAATCTCTCTCATATATATAAAATATATCTACTCTACCAAATTTTTTTAATGTTTTAAATTCGGTTTAGGACCCATTAAGTTTAGGTTATAATAAGTTGTGCTAAGTATACACAGCAAATCTGTGTATACTCAACAAAACCTATCATAACCTTAATGATTTTTTTAACGTAAAAAAGAAATAACCTATGAAAACACCGAATAACGTTGCTTTAAATATATCGTAATTGTGGCAATTTTTTATTAACAACATATGGCAGGGCTAATTCAACTCCATATCAAAACATCGATTACTTTTTTTTTCAAAAAATTGATTTTTTTAACTACGCTATTCTCAACTATTACCAACAAAAGAATTCTAAATGTTCTCAAAAGAGTTATTTTATGTACTTATGACACAGTAATAAATGTAGAGAAAAGAATTTTGTACTAATTACACCTTAATGAGTGTACTCAAAATATCAAAAGAAATCAGCACTTAAAAATAATTAATGAATGTACTTAAAGGATCTCTGTATTTATTAATATATGTACTCAAAAGAAATTTGCTCTTACGAAACAATACCTAACATCTTAAAAAGGTTTCCATACTTACCGCATTAATATAATTAAAGAGGGAGGAGCCGTCGTCCCAAGGCGTTTCCTTTTCACAAGATAAATTGGCCAAGGACAAAGTCGCTGACCTCTCTAGACTGTGAAGGCCTTGAGAAAAGACATTAACGCTATCAAACATCAAGGCAGGATCAGCCTGGAATAATAGATATAGATATATGGCAGATTAAGTTCGTTAGGCGCTTACGCGCATAAATCATATTTACCATAGCAGCTATAGCTTTAAGAGACATTCCAGAACCTGCTGCAGTATTTGAGGGTAAATTAAATGCATTCTCGAGAAGCGGGTTTTATCAAGTCTTTAAGTATTTAAAATGAGGTATACCCGACTCCGACTACAAATGAACGTGTCAGTTTAGAGATAATAAAATTATCTGAAATGCATTATTGACTTTCGCGTTAAGTATCATTTGGGACATCACTTTAGTATGCATTTTGATCTCGTTCTCTATTTCTGTATGAGCTTGTTTAGCTTCTTAAAATTGTAAACGGACAGTTATATTTGCATAGCTTAAACAAGCTGCAGCGGATTAGGGTGAGGCAATACTAAAGTAAGAATAAGGTGCTAGGACGTAGCAGATGTTAAGTCGAATCCCCATCCACCCAATCACCGCGGCACATGCTGTTCGATAGATTATCATAAGAAGTATTAAAAATAATCCATTTACTGATATGTATCGTTAAAGACGAATTAGAAAAGAGCAGAAATGCTGAGTGATAATAAAAATCTGGAGCATCAGAGCTTTCCTTAGAACATTCACTCGAATATATTGCATATATATAAGGAAACATGCAAATATATGTACGATGAATTGGCGAAGGAAGAAAGGGGTCAAAATTCAATGAGAGAATGGAATACCGAGACATTCAGCGGCTATTTTGCACTATGCAATATCAAGAGTGTACTTAGTCTCAATATATGATATGAAGGCGATACTGTTTTAAGGCAGGGTTGATAAGATGGTAAGAAGAACTCAAGCTGAAGGAATTGTAAGAAAATATTAAAAGAGTATCGGGAAGTGTCTCTTCGAACTATATCTGAAAGAGTGCATGATCGAAGAGACCAAGGAAAAATTCAAGCATACTGAGCTAAGAGTACTGAAGTTGGCAATAGGCAGTTACTGTTATTCATATATATTGTTATAAATAGTATTATATATATATAATATACTATCGTATATATATCTATTATAGCTATATATATATATTATATTATAATATAGTATATAATATTAATATATTATATAATATATATATTATTATATATATAATTATATATGATTATAGTATATATATATATACTATATATATATCTATATATATATTACTAGTATATTATATATATAATTTCTATTATATATACTATATATACTATATATATATATAATAATATTTATATAATATAAATATACATATATAATATATATATAACTATGAATATATACGTATATATAATTATTAATATTATACTATATATGCTGCATGTTATCGCATCGCCTCTGTATTTTCCGTAGGGCATGTTACGTTATCGGCAGCTAATTCGCTACATATGTGGGGATGAGATAAAGGGGGAGGTTATTGTATATATTATAATATCTATAATATGTATAGTTATAATATAATATTATATTATATTATATTATATATATATATATAGTATGATATATAACTAAGTCTATTACTAATTATTATATGATTAACTTTCATTTTAGTATAATATAAATATATATATATTGAATATATTATATAATATACTTATCATATATATATATTGAATATAATCTATATAAAATATATATAATATATAAGTATATTATATATATATACTATAATATATATATACTATTCTCAGCTAGGGTGCCGTTAAGCTAGTATGTTTTCTAAGCATGGGTAGCAGCAAGATATATATACTTATAAGATTATTACTATATTAATATATATATAAATATATATATATATATATATTTAATATATTAATACTATTACTGATAATATATAATACTATATTATATATAATTTATAAGCTATATATACTATATAATAACTATATATATCTTCTATATAGGTATATATATCTTTATATATATAATATACTATTATTAATTATATTATACTATAACTATATATATATATTAAATAATAATTATATATCAATAATTATATATATATATATATATATATAATAACTAGTTATATATATATAGGTATATTTAGCTCTGTTTTACTTTTTGATTTGTGGCTTAATAAAAAAAGCACTGGGTTAATACTATCTACCTCGTGTATTGAAGACTTCAGTATTACAATCATATGCTATATAATTGTGAAGCTACCGTATTGGCCTTGCATCTAATAACAAGGAATTTCTTTTGGCGCATAAATGAGACTAGTAGCTCTTTTTTCATTATTGACATACCTTGGGCGGCACAAGTCATGCTTACATCTTATGAAAACTTACAAGCCAAACACACTAAAGTATCTTATAATTCATTTTAAGGGCTGACAGAAAATAATCTCTCACATACTCGTTTAGCATGCGCAAAGACTTTGGCTGAGTACAGTAAGAGTTGAAAACATTTCAGACTGTAGGTCTAGTAAGCGAAACACGGGCTAGAGTGTCATAGTGAACTACATGATATGCATGCAGTTCTTTAATTTTTTTAAGAGATATATTTGGCATATAAAGGCTATATTAGCTCGCGATTCGCTATTGCATAAAACTTTAGATTCACTACACAGCTTTCTGCTGTATTTCAATAACTCGTACAACATTCTCTATTATGAAGTAATTTATATATAACAAAAAAGGATACATTCGTGGAATCATTCGTTAATTTCTTTGCTAATTCATTAATTTATTCTAAAAAGGTGCACACAAGAATTCAATTGTGTCAATAATATCGTTTCAATCGTGTTTCCTTATTTGTGTAGTCAAATCGGTGCGCAGTAACACTAATAAAACAACGGACTTGCGCTACTTTAGATAACTTGTCATATAGACGCGGATCTCCATTACATGCTTATTGCTCGGCGGCGCAAATTATTTAACTATAGCTCTCTATCGTATAGCAGAACGCAACAGCTTCTTATCCTGACGCTTAAAGTAGGCTAATTATACGGGTTGAGCAGATACTTCCATTTATAACTAATTATTTGGCTGTAGGTATGTTTGAGTGCTTTAGCTTGAACGAATATCACAATAAGACTACGAATCCACATATATCAGCACAAAATTCGACATGAAAGCATACAATAAGACAATGACGAACAGAAAATTACCAAAGTTATAATTACTCTGTTAGAACCATGATAATGCAAGGGGGGCTTATAAGCTGCTCAATAGTCGTTATATGGTCAATTCAGTATAGCGCGGGTCATGCAAATACATTTGAATAAGAACTCTCGTATCTTATTCTTAAATATCACTATAACACGCTGGCGCTGCTCATGAAATATTCCGAATGCGTAGTTTCTGACATTGGAAAGGCCAAATAGGTTTTTTTTTTTTCTAGAAGTTCGTCGCCAAGTATTGATTTCTTATAAGTTTCCTGTAATAATGTCATCCGTTGGGCGTATTTACTAATAAATGAACGCATGAAATGATTCATTAATGGAGTATATAAAATCAGCTATTAGCTGCTCAGTATTTCTTGTTTTCCGTTTATACACATGTAATTGGCAGTCTAGTGAGGCATGAACAGTGAGTAAAAAAACCGGGCCTTATTGATATATTGCTATAATTCTGTTTTGCTTACTCGGCCTGAAATATCGGGCCACAGCTGCATCTCGACTGATGCTGTGTCCGTCGTAGGTTGTCCAACTAATTTTGATCGTGGCTGCATTAAAATTTTCGGCACACCTTAGAATAGTCTAGGTATTTGTAATCAGCTCAGGCTCGCGACATCTGTCTCATGAAAGAGACACATAGGAAAAAAAACATAAATCACTTTCTGAATAGTCGCACTTACTCGGTCGCACCATATACGCAATACTTATTGGTATAGATGTTCAAGGCTACTAGATTTATCGCTAGTTTAGTTATGCGTCACTGCATGTAATGTGAGAAAAAGCATAGGCAACTGCTGTAATTTCTGTTGTAATTATGTCAGTTGAGAACGATTACATTGCAGCGCAGAGTGTGGTGCCAAAAAACTGGGAAAATCTTAATATTAGATGCATATTCTGATATCAAGGTGATGTACCTTGCAAAGAGTAGATCGGCAGAAGCAAGGTGAACTAGCTTCCTTAAGACTAACTACTTATGCGTACTTTGCAGGTTAGAGATAAGTTAAGTTCAATCAAGTCCATCTTTAAAGATGAGGAACTTTCATTGTGTCCTCTGAATGACAATTGCTTGATTGTACCTAAGAAAAAATCACACAGTGCGCATTCAGCCCGCTTTCAACCTCATAATCTGGGTGGTGGCGATTTTCGTCACTTTCTTTCGTTACATGATGTGTTTAATAAGCGGCTTTATCGAGTGATTCTTACATATAGGCTGATCATAATTGTAATATTTATATTGATTCGCTAATATTTTTTGTTGTATAGAAAGTGGGCATTCGTAAAAAATGTCCTCTGAGATTGCTTCTATGTTTTCTGCATGCTCGCACCTCTAATTTTACATATCAGCGTATAAAAACCTTTGCTTTTCCCAAGGCGTCTGTTGACTGAATATTGCTATCACAAAATTAACTATCAGGTCGCAGTCTAATATACGGACGATTGCTGTCTATAAGGCCATAATTTTTTTTGGAAGCATTCTATGACTAGATAACTCGAACGATATTTCCTATTTTGGCTATTATTAATTTATGCATGGCATAATTTGGTGTGGGCCTATGCCACATTTTTTCATTCGTCATGATTAAAAGCGTAAAGTCAAAATCAGGCATTAAGTCTGTTTTTACAAAATCAACAGCCTCATTCGAATGCTTTTGTAAAACTTATTAATGAATCTTCCTTGTAATAGAAAATCACTATATTACTTAAGCCGGGCTATCCTAAATATCTCTAGAAGTCAGAAGGTAGCAAAAGAAAATCATAGCAATGCAGGCATTCAAAATCAGTTGTAATATACTTACGAGCTGATATCTAAAGCATGCGAGCAATAGGCTCATAATGCTCGCATCTTACTCTCTCTCCACCTATAATATATAATAGTATACTATATATATATATATTAGTAGTACTAGTATATATAGATACATTATATATATTATATAATATATATATAATATATATATATATATAAAATACATACATTAATTAAAATTGCAAGTGAAACTTGGTTTGTGCCAATTAGTATTTAAAACAAATCTTTATATTTAACTGGGCTAACGCACTTATATAACGAAAATGCGCGTAAGAGTATGAGCGTAGCTAGAGGCTGGCTTGCCCTCTCCTTTAATATCATATAATAGGTTATACGATAATTTTATCTTTCTAAGCTTACTGCCTATGTATAGTAGGAAAGTTAAGGAGCTGTTATACGGAAGCTATAGCATAAATACCTTCATTTTTAGTTTTATATTTCTTTAAAAATTTGTAGATTCATTTCATTATGTTATATTTTCAATAATTAATACATTTCTTTATATTCTTTGTTATTTGTTTTTCGTTAATGTATTATGATTGTTCTTAAACAATACGAGATCTGGCTAAAAATGCTACCCTAGCCTATCTCTTAACTATCGGCTACCGATTATATATATATATCTATAGTATCATAAGTATATATATATATATTATATATAATATAATTATATTAAATACTATTATAATAGTATATTATATATCCATAGTATATGTATATATATTATATTATATTATATATATATATATAACTAATATACTAGATCGTAACGATATATTATAATATATATTATAGTATATAATATAATACATATCTAATTGCTAGTACGAGTAATGTGGCGACCTATCTTAATAGCATAAAACACTGTTTCTTACTCAATACGCCGTATTATCTTTTTAATATTATTATTTTCTCCTTCAAATACGTAAGTATTCAAAATAAATTAAATTTTGCCAAATTTCACTCTTTAGTAAAATACACACAAATTTACTTTGCACAAGTACCATACTTTACTGGCTTATGTAATATTAAAAACGTATTTTACATAATAGCTGCTGGCTCCTAGTTAAGATATTCTGTGAATTTTATTAATCTTACAAATCAACCACAGCGGCGATTACATATCCTATAATATATATAGTACTATATATATATATAATATTAATATTATATATAATAATATATATATATATATATACTATATTATTAATATATTATATATATATCATATATATATAGTATTATAATACTATATATATATATTATTATGATATTATAATGTTATATATATATATATATATATTCTTTATACTATTAATAGCTAAAATATATCTAATATAATATATAATAGAGTAATATAAATATTATTCTCATAATATATATATATAAGTATATATAATATATAATAATATTATGTATACTATACCTTATATATATTATATATATTTATATATTATTATATATATTATAATATATAAGTAATATACTATATGATATATAACGTATATATATAAGATAGTATTATATATTATATAATAGTATATATATAAACTATATATACTTTATTATATAATATAGTATTTATATATATATCATAGTATCTGCAGTATATATATATATCACTATATTATATATAATATATTTATATATATATATATAATATAATATATATACTATCCTATTATATATAATAATTTTTTAAGTCTCAGATATGAGGAGAGCGCCACAACAGCGGCTCAGGCACAAACGTAAGTGCCCACATGGTGCACTGCCGGTAATATTACTATATATATATACTATATTATATATTATAATAGTTACAATATTAGTTATATATTATGTCTGCAGGAAAAATTGTTTTGATTTCAATCTAATATATCATTGATATATTCTTTATTCATATATAATTATGATAGTATACTAAGTATATATATATATAGTATAATTCTATATATAATATACTATATTACATTTCTATATATATATCTATACTATGTAATAATAATGATTAACTATATGAGTTACTATATATATCATATATTATATATATACTATATTTATTATTAGTATAGTTATATATTAATATATAATATATACATATACTATATATATAATATATACTATAGCTACTAATAATACTATATATATATATATTACTATGATATATATAATATTATATATATTATATATTAATTAAGTAATATATGATATATAGTATATATATATATATATTCGCGTGCGAAGTTTTCGTACTCCTTCTGTATTACGATGCTAGACATTGTGCTATTTTAAAGCGCATGCGAGTAAAATTTGAATTTGGCGTCTAAATAAATGGAGATGTCAACAGTAATGGTATTTTTATTTTAACACAAAAATTTTAAAATAAAATTAACTATTTTTTGTGCAATCTTTGCTTTTCAATATTTTTTGTGCAATTAATCTTGCAGTCATTGATTGAAAAACCTTAATAGCTTCAGCTAAAAGCCGATTACATAATCACTCTGGCAGTAATATATTTTAATTATATAACTTATTTTATTAATCATTCATATTTTGGCTATTTGTTAACAGATTCTGACGTAATATCCATATTTTTTAAAATTTAATCTAAAACCGGCTTGAAAATTGCTATTTAATGGACGTCTCAACGAAAATATTGCTCATCTGTCTCAGTTATACCGTACAGGCTGATTTAGTAGTTCTGAATCTAATTCGGACCATGAGCCAACGACCTCTTGCAGTTATAAGCTTTGTAATTATAGGCTAGAACCTATTTACAACTGGGTATCTTGCATGGCATTTTACTTTTCGTTTACATTATCTATGCTAGGCATGGTTAATGTTCTTTCGGATCTTTTGCTGACTGCGCAAACCACCTGTAGCCAACTTAGATATACCTATGATCTCATATTCACCATATTCTATAATTGTGTACACTTCAGCACTCTACATGTTCTGCCAAATAGTTCATACTAGTAAATTTCATATATATATAAATATTATATATAGATGAATATATATATATATATATAACATTATATAATAGATAGTTATATTATTATTATATAATGTATATATCATATTATATATATATTAGATACATATATATAAAAATATTATCATATAATATGTTGATTAATATATATACTAATATATAATATATATACATAATCAGTGAGAGAATATACATAGTCGCTGTTGCGCTTATTTTCATTCTCTTATAGAAATTTGTCACATCTCAAACGGCATTTTCTTATATTAATTAAAGTAGCTGTATTTCTTATACAATGAAAACTATTAGCATATATGTTTTTGCGATCATATATATAGTATATCGTAGCGCAGAGTGTTTCATTACGCGTATCTCGAATTAATAAACTAAAAGCTTTCTCGTGAGAAGAGTTTTAGGCGACCATTTAGTGGTGTCTCTGCTCTTAAGAGAAGAGAAGTTCTATAAATTATTATATATTTCTTTATTTCCTGGCGTATATATTTAAATCATATATCCACAGAATCACCAAACTTCATTCTTTATTATTGCCCTATGACAAGAGGTCAAAGTTCATCTTTGTAAAACTTAACTTTGACTTTTCTTCAGGCAAGTATTCTCAAGGCTTCGGATAATGAATTCATATACTCGTTTCATGCAGCATTTCATCTCTGATCTTGGTTTAAGTGCTCTATTCTTAAACGGCAAGTATGCTGATCGAGTTATATTATTGAGTATATATTTCTATCTTATTTAGTTCACACGGAAAAATAAATTCCTTTCTTCAATGGAACGTTGCAAACATCGTGAAAGTTTTCATGTTCACTTTTGTAAAATTACTTGGGCCAAAGTCTTTTGGTATTCGACTTTTGTGTGCAATATTTATTTATCGGCTGATCACACAAAGCTAATATATTATATTCTAATTTTTAAAAGAGCATTCTTCAAACATATTTATTCATGGCGCAGTTACATGAATAAATTTTAAGTTTTTTTTAACTACTCAAGATAACCGGCTTGGCGGTTAATCTTACTTTGCGGGTATATTACAGCTTGAGTTCGTCTCAGTAATTCTATGTTCTTGTTCATGACGTTAAGTCGCCTGCAGGATGCTATATCCACTCCGTAGCTTGCCAAGTTTGATTTATCTATTTCCGTATAGAACCTGCTGGCTCACGTGTAACAGATCACCGTTAGACGTTCGGACGATCTGCTGGCTCAACCTAGATTTATTTAAGGATAGTATGTTATCAAGTTAATGTTTAATCTTTTGATATGCTTCGACGTCCCTTCAATAGAAGCATGAACCGGCGCTAGTATTTGAGGTGGCGTTGCTCAAAAGACCTTTTTTGTATCTCGGCTGCGGCAGATAGAGTTCCTATGATTTTCTTATCTGGGGCTAAAGGGATCGCAAACAGTGCAATTATCTATGTCGGCTTTCGGCTGGTCGATGGTTTATTTTTTTGTGACATTTATAAAACCGAGTTATGTAGGAAGTGTTTTAGTTCGCGATACCGCGGGCTATTAGCTAGTAATTATGATATTTTTTTTTTTTTTTTTTGTCGCCTTTTGGCTTCAGAGGATAGTTTTTTTTTAGCACTTCTGCCTTCTTCTTTTGTACGGTAAGCGTAGGGACTCGATGTAGTATTTACACAGTCGGCTTTTTTAGCATCCATTAATTATGAGCTTAAATTCTGAAATTGCGATCTAACATATGTGTTTACAAAGGTTTCTAGTATACTTTGATTGATAAGTTGTTTATTTACTCTATATATCAGTCGGCTATACTAAGAATTAGCGATTAGTCAGTTAGAGACTAGCCCTTATATTGGAGCGTGGTGGTCATCTTTGATGCACGAGTAGGGTGGGGGGTCCAGAGAAAGGCTCTATCCTGAGTGCTTTTGAGCACCGCAATTCTTTACGACATTTTTTGACCTTTTGGGAATTTCTAATTTAATATATTATATTTTTTTTCTTTTTTTTTTTGTTTGGTTGTTTTTTTTTTTTTTTTTTTTTTTTTTTTGTTGTTTTTTGTTTTTTTTTTTTTGTTTTTTTTTTTTTTTTTTTTTTTTGTTTTTTTTTTTGTGTGTTTGTTTTTTTTTTTTTTTGTCTTTTTGGTTTTTTTTTTTGTTTTTTTTTTAGATATGTTGATACAGAGTACGCTGTGGAGCCTTGACCATTTTTGAGCCGCTAAACACCCACAGTATAAGATAATCATTTGTTAGCCAATGGGCCCTTGACCACTCTTTGGTCGGGCTTGGACTTGGGAGGTTTTTCCTTTACTTTTTTACGACAAGGACTTTGACTCTCATGAGGTCTATATTTTGTGGCCAACGTATTTCTCGGCTGGGACAGCAGCCTTAACTTTTTGTGCAAGCTCTAAAATTTTTTGAAGCTTAACGACATTATTAAGGAACGCAAGAGGTACCTAATTTTTGGCAACCTAATTTTTGGGGCTGAACCCGCTATTTTTTTTTGGCCGGCTATACGAGGTGCCTGTAAATTTTTAGAACAATCCGTTTCGAAGAAAGAGGCGGCGCGGCAACAACGGTTGCGTTAGCAAGCGTTGTATTTCTGTTATTACACACAGATGTTAACTGCCTATTGTTACCCCGGCCGCCTATATTTTGCGGCCGCAGTGGCATATTTTTTGGCGGCACAGCGTAAATTTTGTGAATCTTCGCTGTTAGCGGGTTCTTGAAGCCCTTTTGATGTCGTTAAATTGCTTTGTGCCATGATATTTTCCGACCCAGCCTTTGTCTTTTCGGCTGCGGTGCAAATTATTGGGTCTCAGACCGTAATTTTAGGGGGCCTTACCTTCTATGGTCATATCATAGGTGCATTTTTGGCCCAGGCGTAATTTTTGGGCGTTACGCTTTGGCGGCATAGTAGGCCCCTATTTATTTGAGCCCTGTCTTTACTTGTTTGAATCAGTCGGGATGTATGTCAAAAATATATCCTTGTCTGCAAAAGGGATATTACCCATGTCATTATTCTTCGGCAATATCACCGGCTTAACTTGATAGCGCTTTGCAATGGTTCACCACCACGTATTGAAGTACTAGTGATGTTCTATTCAGTGTTCTACTGAGTATCTGTCTAAATGAGTGCGCAGAGCTGTAGCTGCAAGCTGAAGTGCGCAGGGTAGTGAGTGCAATGAGTGCCATGATGCGCTATAGTGAGCTGGCGCTATATCGAGTGCCAAGTGAGTGGGCACAATAGTGCAAGCTGAGTGCTCTACATAGTGCCTAACTGGAAGTGCCCACTTTTTTCTATATCCCTGCTTTCTAGGCGCTCCCGCTGATCTCCGATTAGCTCGCTAATATGCGGTATTGCGTACCCCGCTAAGGTAATAGGGAGTTATGAGGATCTCGATATCGGCGTATATTACAAGAGCTGCTAGGCATGCTTCTACTATGCAGTTAGTATTATATTTCTAACAGCTTATAGGGCACACATTCACTTATGACAGCTATAACTAGCAAGCACTATTCGACACTGTATACAGGCACTCTACACCTGCTCGCATTCACCAGACACTTAGCATTAAACCATAGCCAAGCTTACATTAATACATATAGGCAGCTACATTCAGCACCATCAACAGCTAGATACATCACTTTTTTACTACAAATCTTACACTCACCAACTTCTGCGTATATACTTGTTGGCGTCACTTTGATGGCCAGCAGTTGATGCCTCACATTAATGCAGGTCTAACACATCACTTTGGATGCCTCAGCATTTTGATGCGCACGTCAAAAGCATTAAATGTCCAGTCAGCTAATTGATCGCCTCAATTTTGGTGCGTCATCTTGATGACTCATCTTGCTGATGAAGTCTATCTTGGATAAAGCCAACGCTATATTTGATTTCTATTCACTTTGTAATGACTCATCTTTGTCTAAGCGCTCTAGATCATGGAAGGTGCTACCGCGAGAAACAGGGGCGCAGCGTGAGCGTGGCCTTCGGCGCAATAGACCAACTGCAATCCCGCAACCCGCATGGTAGCGACACGCCGCGTCGGCCGCCAAGACGCGTAACGCTCCGACACCAGCAATACTGCCGGGAACACCCGCGCGCCCGCGGCGAGCGCCGTCAACGTGGCGAGCATGTCAGCGTAACGCGAGACGCGCGCGAGCGACGGCAAGAGCGCAAAATTCCGCAGGCGTGAGAGCGAATAATCATAGTATTAAATATGTCAGTCATTCATCATTTATTTCATACTAATATACATTATGCAAAAGAATTTCTTTGGCAAATATACATGCATGACAGTCATCTCATATTTTTAACTACAACTTGTACGATAAAAAATTTTTTTAAAAATTAAAAACCGATTAATAACTTTTTTTAACATAAAATGTTTTACGGCCATCCCTAGTAATAAGCATAAGTATGGTTGTTATTAACTCAACAACACCATAGGGTATTAGTTATGGGGCTTTCGTTTTAGCTAGGTGGTTTAGCAACACAGGGGGGACTGGCTTTTTATACTCTTTGGCTTTTACTAGCTTTAACTCATGGTTTTGTATGCTGGGCTTTAACTGTCTAGCTTTACCTGCTTTTAACTTCATTGCTTTAACGATAGGCTTTAAGGCTTTAGCTAGCTGTTTTCTCGCTTTAACGTCTTGCTTTACTGCCTTAATTTCTGCTTTAGCTAAGCTTAACACTAACATTTCGTGCATTATATACTAGCTTTAACTCTTGGGCTTTACTGCTTTAAACATTTTCTGTTTATCTGTACTTTATACTTCTAGGGCTTACTCGGGGCTTCTAAAGCTCTCCTGCTTTCCTGCTTTTTAACTATTCTGGGCTTTAGGCTGTTTCAACTTGTCCTGCTTTAGCTAGGGCTTTAAACTTGCTCTTTACTGCTTGTAACTCCACATAGCATTTACTTACTACCTAAATGCTAGTCAAGGGCATGTAGAATACAATAGCTAGGTGTTATCCCTAAACAACCTATGGTGGGGGTATTAGTACGCTTAGTTGTTTCAGGTGGCCTTATACTGCTTTATACATTTCTGCTATTACTGTTTTGAAGACTTTCCAGGCTTGCGGCATTTACATGTTTTTGTATAACTCACTATACATTTATATAAACATTGATGTTTTCTTAGTATTTTTTTAATTTTTGTTATATAATTACTTATCTATTATATTATTTCTTATCTTTATTTTGTTTGTATAAATTTTTGCTTATTTGTAATGTAAGAAATAATAAGCGCGACACTAGGCTAGAGTTCTCGATATATTAAACACTTTATTTTAATAAAATTGTGGTGAAATTTATTTAAAATACCTTTTATATATACGAGTTTTAAGGGAAGCCTAACATCGGCGGTTTTTCACCTTTAAAGGGGCATTATTACGATAATGTCAGAGAAACATTATAATCACTTGACAGATCATCTCAAAATTTTTAGCTATCACAACTATTAATTACAAGTTACATTACATACATGACTTATTTAAAAAAGCTATACATAATGTAATATATAATACAATCCAAGACTCCAGCATAAATTGGTAATATAAGGTTGAACAGGGATCAGACTATAGTTTTCGACACGCTTAGCATTTATTATTATTTCTGAAAATAAGGTAACTATAAATGATTATTCAATATAAATTTTAAGTCAAAAGAAGTCAAGTTTAATGGTGAACAGTATACGTATTTTTGCTCTTATGATAATCGCGAAATCCGCTTATATGTCCTGTTTGAGGTGACATGTGAGGTCGTAGGCAAGTGTTTGAACTTCTCAAGGCATCGTACTGCCTTCTCCAGAAAAGACTAACCGTTTAAGAGTTACTTTCGTTAATTAGGCAAACACGCCGTGAAAAAAGACGTTAGGTTCATTTTTACACATTCCGATATCTTCGCCGCTCTATTCATCTTTTCATATATTCTAAAAAGTAGCGTTGCGTAGCTCTGTGCTAATTTATGCATATGAGTTGAACAGGATGTTCAAGGTAGACGATCATACATGTGAATGGCTGATATGTTAGTATATGCGTATACCAAACACGTATGAGACTTTAAGTCGCTAGGAGATCCCCTTTCTCAAATGTTTACAATGATAGGCATTTTGTTAGCGAAGCTGAAAGGTCTGCAGTACAGATTATCTATTAGGGGCGTAATAAATTACATATTGCTGTTGGCGTCCTCTCAGATTAAACGTGTCGGCGCTCGTCATTAGCATGATCGCAGTATTGCTATTTATACGTCCGTAATAAAGGTCGAGTAGCTAGAGAGATAGGTTCCTCCTGTGCAGGTTCGTATATACACTATTGATGCATAATCACCGTCCAGTGGAGCGCAGGTTCCATTTCAGCTATGTAAACTTGCTCCGCCTAAGTCCGCGGAAAGGTGTGAATTTAATAGGGCGACTTTATATAATTCCGGATCCTGCTGGGAGTAGGCTGCTTGCATGCCCTACAATCCCCATATTATTCCTGTTCTGTGGTAACATTTCCCCGTTCAACAGTAATGTTAGGACGATAATTGATACGTACGATCCTCCTGAATGAGTGAAATTAACATAAGCTTGTTTCAGCTCTGCTAATATGGCGTAGCTTTGGCGGGCTGTAGTATCAAAAGCGAAATTTCAATTTCCAAATGACGCTGTGGTGATAAATTTCACTTTTCTGGACATCAGAGTTATATAGGCTTACAACAGTGTATCGAAAGACAGTTTGGACATTACAGTCATGTAGCTAGGTCATGGATTAGGGTATTTGTATTGGGTTTACTTTTATTTTCAGTAGGCTATTAATTTGGTATTGCCCCGTGATAATAATGATCATAGTATAGCCTAGGCAGATGGTAGATGATGAGGTGCGTCTCTTGTTAGAGAAGATATTTTTCCGCCTATTGTAATGCGACCGTAAAATTGCATAAGGTATTATTTAATTGACTGCTAGGGCGATGCTTTTTCATGCTATTATGTGGCAGCTATTATACTTGGAAACTATAAAAACCTACATGATTTTGTAGATGACGACTGTTTAGGCATCGTACCTGAATAAGGGTATTAACAGATTGCTCTACTTAGTACGCTTCCATATAAGGTATAATTAGGCCGACAGCATGCCTACGCCCCTAGTGAAGTTCCGTATAAGATTAGCCCCTCAAGACCTGTGTAGAAACTATGTATACGCAGGCTAATTTGATTCTGATAATACTCAATAGAATGTGCATCGCAATCACCGCCGATAGGAATGATCGTACCTATCAAAGGGTTTTGGAAATTTTCGTTTTTACATATACAAAACACATTTAGATCGAGAGGTTAGGTATTGTATCAGAGGAGTTGCCGGATATATTGAACATCTTAGGTGTAAGCATCTGTTATGTCAAAGGTATCGATGATGCTAGAGGATTCAATACT
>JABUQX010076369.1:12500-27500 GCA_015478945.1 Trachelipus rathkii
TACTATTGAACTAATATTTATCATCGATAAAGGGTATGAGTATTATCACTAAAGATTAAGAACAAACTGTCAACCGATTTATTTTTGTAACTATATAATGAGATAAATTTCATCTTCGCGTCAAACAATGACAGTGAACTTGAGACTGAAGACAAAAATAAAGTTGGCAAAATAATCGGATATTTTCTAAAGAAGAGAGGAAACCTAAGGTTAAGGGCCCATAAAAGACTCGCCGGGCATTGACTTACAGATGCCCTAAAGTAAGGTAAAAGAGAAATGGCTAAAGGCCTGTTAGCTGAATTCGCGCATGGTCGCCACAAAAATTTCTCTTTACCGAGGAAAAATGTTTGAATTCAAACGAAGCACGATAAGTGTGTGATAAATAATAATACAAAAACATAATTAAACTGGGTTTCTAAAAGGGTCACATCATGCAGCTGCCAGTGATGGGTTTTGGGGATTGATTGCAGTTATTGTGCAGATGTTCATTTATATATATATATATATATATATATATATATACCTCTCATAAACCGCGCCCTCTGCTATATATATATGTACGCCATACTCTCCTCACGCCTCTCCTCTCTCCTCTCATATCTCCTCCTCTCTACCTCCTCTCCTCACAAAAGTGTTAGCCTCACAAGCAACGCATAACAAACCACTGCTGGAAAATTGATGAAACACTACGAGTCGTCTTCTTCAGGAAATGGAACATCATCTTGAGGGTTTAGCTGCCACGTAAACTAAGGTCTACTCAAACTTGGCTATGAGACAATGTTCACAATTTTTTGACACTTGATGATTGGCTTTCTGGCAGCCCCAATCTTAATCATTTGGAGTACAAATTATTATGGGCAGTTTAAGAAGACACAAGTTTTTGTTTTGCGATTTTACTTAGACTGTTTTCGTTTTTGTCGTTTGTGCTTACGCTCTGTGAAAATGCTTACACAGTTTTAACAAGAATTCTTTCGTGCATCTTGACACTGGGTCTGTCATCAGTTTCACTTTTGTTTGGCTTCCTGAGTCGGCTGTTACATGACAGGCATGATTGAACCAAACCGAAATAAAAAATAACAAATGGTTTATATTACAAATAATTAATCAACTATTGTGGTGGAGTTTATTGATTTGGAAAAAATTAGATTTAAAGCTGATTTTATTGAATGAAACAGTCATCAATTCAAACGTGCCTACAACGCCGCCATCTTTTTTGTTTACATTCTTGTATAAGAACATGCTTACAGAATTAAGGAAATTCCTTACGTTTGGTAAACATTTTTTAATTTTACGATTTGCGTTAAAAAACAGACACTGCCAGCTCATATAATTTCTAACATTTAAGAAACAAAAACGAAAACGACTTTAATTTTTATTTTTAATATATTCGAAAAAAAATTTAAATTACCTCAAAAAAGAATGTTAAGTATAAATTTTTTTTTATATTTTTCTCTTTCAAAAATGGTTGAATTAAGGGAAAAAATATCTTCGTAGATAGCTGAAACATATATCAATCGATTCAGGGGAAAAAATTATGCTCTAGTGCAGTGAGTTTCCCAATCTTTTTGGTGTTTTTTTGAACAGTAAGTTCGTAGCGCATATAACACCACTTGACGCGCGCGCCGCCGCCATATATATATAGCATATATATATATCTTCTGCATCTATCCGCTCATTCCATACTATATATCTATATATATAATCTTTCTTCTTTGCTACTATACTATGTATATACATATGTATCTATATATATCTATAATAAAAAATTTAATTGAGAAGGAGGTGCTTTAAAATACTAATTGTTTAGAAAATCTGATTCATGAGTGCCCTGGATTACAGCTCAGATTGAATGGTTATTCTATTTTGCTTTGTGATCATTGTAGCACTAAACATTTTCAAATCATATATCATTTATCCAGTGAACAAAGAATTGATGGTTTGCATTTTCAGTTGACTATTAATTTTATCCAGTTCATATTTTCAATTTTGGCTTAAATGTTTTCACCGAAAAGTACTTTTTTAGTTTTGTATCTCTTTCATACATTTCAAATCAGCTGTTGTGAGATTATGCTCTGTGAAGATCAATTTTGGGGGTTTAATTAGTTCTAAATTGAATGGTTTTGAGACCCAGACCAGAAATCAAATCAACCCTGGAGGTTATTCAAAATTACAGATAAGATTAACTTAGAGTGTGGATGATAGATGATGTTCATTTCATGACAAATTAAAATTTTTGAAACACTTATGTAAAAGATTGCTGAAGAAAATAAATGCCAGTTTTCTTCTAATATGCCCTAGAATGTTTTAGGAACTTTTGAGTTTGAAATATAGATCTGGTGATAAAAATCACCTTTCTCACTAAAATTTCTCCATAATATATATATATATATATATATATATATATATATATATATATATATGCTCCAACATATTATATATATATATACTAATATATAATATATATATATATATATATAACATATAATATATATATATATATATATAATATATATATATATATATAATAATATGTATATATATATAGTATATATATATATATGTATATAACATATACTCTTAATATACTCTCACCACTGCCACTCACTCCCTCTCCTCACCTCATATATATACATATATATATACTCTCTCATATATATATAACAAAATCAAATATATATATATATACCATAGAGATAACATAGTTATTTTGATCTTAAGCATAATACAAACCTTTAAATTTTTCAACATACATTTCATCTCCTCACTATCACTCCTCCTCTCGCATATATCGACCATACACCATATCAAATATCCAATATACAAATACGCCATATATATATATATACAACCAACATATGTATATATATATATATATATATATATATATATATCATATATATATGTCTCTAGAGAACACATGTCTTCTCATCCAGCATATATATCTCATATCTCCTTTCATATATATATATGCTGAAGGGTTCGAAAATGAGCAATCTCATAGTTGCCAGAGCCGTTTCATTAAATATAATTTTTGTGATTAAACCCTTAGCTGACATACCATATATCATATATATATATAGCATATACTCTTATCTCTCATATATATGTATATCCTCATATATATCATATATATACATCTCCATACTCTCTCATGAACATCTCTCCTCACTTGCATCAACTAATAATAATAACATAATATATATATAACTCAATAATAATAACAATAATAATAATAATAACAATAATATATATATATCTCTTCTTCTTCTTTCTTTCTCATACATACGCCATACTATCACTCTTATCATTTTCTCTACTCACCTCCCTCCTCCTCACTCACGCCATACATGTATATATATATATATATATATATCTTTATATATACTTATATATACCATATAATTGCCATATATATATATATATATATATCATATACTCTATATATATATATATATATACTTTATATATCTTTTTTATATATATATATATATCATTATATATATATATACTCCTCCTTATATATAACAACATACTCTCATATATATATATATATATATAAAAATGTATTTAATATGTAAGAATAAATGTATCTATCACTCATATATCTCTCTCGCATATACACCAATATATATATATATATATATATATATATATATATATATATATATATATATATATATATATATATATATACGGTAGCATAATAATATATATGTATATATATATATATATAATATATATAATAATATATATATATATATATATATAATAATATAATAATATATAATAACATACATAATAACTATGTAATATATATATATATAACTTGTATATATAATATGCATAATATATATATATATAATATATATATATATATATATATATATATATTATATATATATATATATATATATATATATATATATATATATATAGCATAATATATATATATATATATATATATATATATATATATATAATGATCTGAACATAATGGTTCGACTTTTTTCTACCCTTTTTTTCACCCCTTTCCCCCCCTGGAAATAATCATTAAAAATATTTTTAAACAGTTAAAAAGAAAAGGATTACCTATTGCTAGAGAAGTTAGTATAGATATTATATATATATATATATATATATATATATATATAACCAGCAATATGTATGTATGTATAGTATGGCATATGTGTATCTTTCAGCTGTATCTTCTTCAGCTCAACAATATCAATGGCTGTAATAGCCAATGTTTGTGTAATAATATAGCAATAATAATAGTAATATGCTGCATCAACAACCCAGCAGCAACAACCAGTAATAATAATATGTATATATATATATGTAATATATAATATAACAACAAAAATATTATACTATGTGAATAAAATATGCTTTAATAATAATAGCAATAATAATAATAATAATATATAATAATAATAGCAATAACCAATAATAATATGTAACAACCAATATGCCAGCCAATAGCCAGCTATGTAATATAACCAACCATATATGTGATCATATGTAATAATATGTATCATGTCTTTCTTTGTGCTCAACAGCTAACTTAATAATAATAATAATATATATATATATATATATATATATATATATATATAATATATATATATATATACACATATATATATATATATATATATGTAATATATATATACATATATATATATAAATATACACCATATATATATAATATATTGATTAAATAGAAAAAGTTTGTTTTGATTATATATATATATATATATATATATAACATAACATAATAATATACTATATATCATAACCATAACGCATATATAGTAATAACCTCACTCACCAGTAATACTACTACTAATCGTAAATTTTATATTATGAGATAATAATAATAATAATAATAATAATAATAATAATAATAATAATAATAATAATAATAATAATAAATAATAATAATAATAATAATAAATAATAATAATAATAATAATAATAATAATAATAAATAATAATAAATAATAATAATAATAATAATATCAACAGTTATAATACTCGTATTAAGAATGCTAATAACATATATATACAAACTTAAATATATTTTTAACTTGACAAATATATACTGTATATATATATATATATATATATATATATATATATATATATATATATATATATATATATATATATATATATATATATATATATATATATATATATCAGTATAAATTCACAACTATATACGAGATCCAAAGCTTAATATATATATATATATATATATATATATATATATATATATATATATACTATATATATATATATATATATATACTTCTCCTATATATATATAACATAACATATATATTTCTAAATATACATATATGGACTGAACTAATACGTATATATAAATAAATTATATTAAGGGATATTTATGTAATGTTTATCTTTAAATATATATTTTGCTGCTATGACGTATTATATATATATATATATATATATATATATATATCTCCTCTCTAACTCTTTCTAATATGTATAATATATAGAGATCATAATAATATATATATATATATATATATATATATATATATATATGTTATTATACCTTTTGATACAATTCTTTATAGTTATCAGTCACTAGGTTTTCTTTTTTATTTATTTATTTTTTTTTTATTCTTTATTAACTAATTTATTTAATTTTTATTGTACTAAACAGTTAATGTTTCATTTTTTGTTTCTAATTTTAACACTTTTAGAGGAACCTCAAATTTCTTCTCCTTCATTATCGGGGACGAATCTATTTCAGTAACCTTCACCTCCATCTGTTCTGTTGTTTGAAGAAGCTTCTCTTCCTTTAACTCCTTCTCAGCATCGCTTGTCATCTCTTCAACGTCTTCTCCAGGTTTGTAAACAATTTCACTCTTGTCCATTTTTCTCTTTCTTCTCACGGTTAAATCAATAGGTTGTTCATTGGAACACGAAGAAGAATCTGTTGAAGATGAGTTTGCTAAGGATTTGGTTGTGGTGGGAATTGGTGAAACAATTTGCTTCGGAATAGAAGGGCTTGGAAGTGGACTGCTACAAGGGCTTTCTATTTCTCTTTGATACTGCAAAATAGCATCAAGATTCCTCTTTTTAATAGCCGGATCCTCTTTTGGACGTTCGTTTATATGTGAAATTGATTGTGGGTCAATGGTATCTAGTGATGAAAATATTGTTGGGGCCTTCAAATTATCTAAGGTAATTGGGTTTTGTAATCTGGGAGCGCAAAATGGTGGATACAGTTTTGTAAAAGGACTGAATGGAATAACAGAAGGCCATATAGGAGGATACGGTGGGAAAGAAAATAAATTATTGTTTACAGGGTTGTAGAGGATATCTTCCCTTCCAGGAAACCTAAGGGAGGTATTCATTTTGCCATACCTAAAGTTATTTTGATGAGTCCTCACGTTTTTAAAGAAAGAAAGATCATCAGGTAATAGAGGATGAACAGGTTTACTTTCACGAGTTGTTACAACTTTATCGAAATCGCTCGCCAGCCTTTTGGATTCGGTTGAAGTTAGAGCTTCAACTTCAAGCCCATTTTTCACAGAGGACTGCTTCTCAGAGGATGTGGCTCCTTCTTCGCTTCCTTCTCTTATTAATTTACTTGAATCATCGATTTGAATCCTGCAGTTGTCAGCTTTAGTATCGCTATTATGTTCGGAGTCAGATTTCACAGGAGAACACGATCCCTTCTTCCTTTCTAGAAGAACCTCGACTTCATTTCTCTTGGCCGCCTCCCGGAGTCTTCTCTTCCATTCTAAGAAAGCCATTGGTCCTAATCTGTTTTCAATGTCAGGACTTAATCTTCTTCCTTCTTCAAATATGTCAGTTTCTTGTGGACAATTCAGGGTAGGGTCAAGTCCATGAGTTCGTTGAATAAAATTGAGCAAGTGTTCCCTGTAACTTCCATCAATTGAAGGAGAAATTGGTGAACCACGAGGAGCCATAGCAATAACATTTTCACTCATCATTCTCTCTCCCTAAATATATATATATATATATATATATATTTAATATTATTATATATATAATATATATATAATATATTAAATATATAATATATATATAATATATATATATATAGTATTATATATATATATATATATTATATATATATAATATATATATAATATATAAAAATATATTACTATAATATATATATATATAATATATATTATATATATTTATATATATATATATATATATAAATATATATAATATATATATAAATATATTATATATATGTATATAATATTATTATATTATATATATATTATATTATTATATATATATATATATATAATATATAATATATATATATATATATATAATATATATATATATATAATGGATATATATATATTATTTATAATATATAATATATTATAATATATTAATTATATATAATATATATATATTTATAATTTAATAATATATATATTATATATATATATTTATATATTTCAAATGGTCCTAATTGATATAAATAAAATTTAATATGAAAATTTTTTTTTGACAGTAAATATGATTTTGATTTATATATATATATTTATATTAATAATATATCATGCTATATTATATTATATTATACTATAATATTATATATTTATATAATATATTAATATATATATATTATATTAATATATATTTATTTTTATATATATAAGAATTATATTTAATGTTATATCTCACAGAAAATAGGTGGATTCGGAGAGAAACTTGAAGGAAAAGTTGTAGTAATCCTGGAAACATCGTTGGCAGTGTGAGGCCCACAAGATATTCCTGAGGTAATAGTGTGCGATGTAAGAGGAAGCTGCGTGTTCGACGAAGGCATTTCCCCACCGTTATTGAGTGTACTTTCGATACCGGTAATTGGATCTCTCAAATGAGACGCTACAAAGGGTAGCGAACCGTCTTGAGTGTTGGCGTGGCAGGTGTTCGAAACGTCGGTGGTTGGTTGGTATACGAAGCTTGTTCTTGAAGTAAACAATGAATTTTGAACCAATTGGATCGTCTTCCGTACCTAGAATTGAAGATTTAAAACAAAAATTAAGTGATAATACTTTTTAATGAAAAATTTGTTAATTCTTTACATATATATATATATATATATATATATTATATAAATATATAAAAGCCTATATATACTATCTATCACGAAAAATACTGTATATATTATATTGATAATATATTAAATATATATTATAAATATTAATAACGTATATATATTATAGTATAATAATGAGTATATTAATCACATATATAATATTTGTATTATATATATATATATATTATATATTATTAATATATATAAATATTATTATACTTATATATATATATATACATAATATTTATATAATTATGTATATTAGGTATAAGGATATATATCATAATGAATATATTGTAAATACATCATTATACTATATATATATATTTTATACAAATATATATATATTATATTACACATATATATTTATGCACATATATATAATATATATATATAATATATATATATATATACTTATATATATAATATATATATAATATATATAATAAGTATTGATATGTATTTATATATATTATATATATATTATATATATTATAAGTATATATATATATATAAATACTACGAGTATATATATAAATAAATATACTAATTTATATATATATATATAGGAGTATATATATAAATATATATACTTATATTATATATAATATATATCTATATATCATATATATTATATTAATAATATATATATATAATATTAATAATAATATATATATTATAATAATAATAATTATAATATAATATATTTATTATATTATATATACTAATATTATATATATATATATATATACATATATATATAATATAATATAATTATAATTAATAATATTAAATATATCTTATATATATATATATATAAAATATAATATATATATATTTATAATATATATATTATATACTATTATATATATAAATATATTATATATTATAATAATAAATATATATTAATATATATATTATATATATATATAATATATATAATTAATATTATATAAGTATATAATATATATATATTAATATATAATATAATTATAATTTATATATATATATATTATATTTAATATTATATATATTATATATTATATATTATATTATATAATTATATATTATAAATATATAAATATAAGTAAATATATATAATAATCATATATAATATTATATATATTTATATTTATATATATAATATATATATATATTAATTATAATATTAATATAATAGCTATATATATATATAATTAATAAATATATATGTTTATATATATATTAATATCTCATTATTATATATTAATATATAATATATATATATAATATATATATTATTATATATTAATATTATTATAATCGTAATAATAAAATTTGAAGTACACAATATCTAATTATCCTTTAGTCTTTCAATAAAAGAATAAAAAAAAGGAAAATAATATTAATGAGAGGTAAGGTAAAAAGAAAAGAGAAAGAAGACGTGAGATAAACAGTACAGACAGATATATCAATCAATGCAAGAGAGAGAGAGAAGAGATGAAGTAGAGAGAGAGACAGAGAGAGTGAGAGTTTGGGAGAGACGAGGAAAGAGAGCAGAGAGAAGAGAGAGAGAGATAAATTTAATACATTAAAATCTAGATTTTAATTTTCTTTTCCTAAATAAAAAAATAAATAAAATCAATAATTTTTTTTATCATGTAAAATAAAATAATAAAAAATAAATTTAAATGTCCTCTCATAAATCTTTAAATATACTTTAAATAAAAAAAAAAAAAAAAAAAAAAAAAAAAAAAGTAATATATATATATAAAGGAATAGTATGTAAAAAAAAAAAAAAGAACAAACCTGATACCATCTATGATCATTGGATCTATTCCCACAAACATGAACATATTCCGCAAGATGCGAACAAGCTATTTGCAAGATGTCTGTTCTGTTTGTTGATGACGCACGAGCCTCCGTTCTTGCACTCGTGAATTTGGGAGAGGTTATTGTACGTTCTACCAAAGAAAGACTGGGAAAGAAAATAAAGTTCATAATTAAATAAATTTGTATTGTGATAATTAATAAATAATAATTAAATTATATATAATAGTAATAAAAAATTCAAAATGAAATAATTAATATTAATATAGATAATAATAATATGGGATAAAATATATTTTAGGGAAATTAATATTTGTTAATATATAATATATATATATATAATAATAATACTAATAATTAAATAATTATATATAATAATTAAATAATAAATAATAATTAATAATACTAATAAATAATTAAATAAATTAAATAAATATAATATATAATATATATATATTCCAAATAATAAATAATAAATTAATATATAAAATAATAATATATAATAATAATAATATAATAAATTTTAATATATAATATAATAATATATTAATTAATATATATATAATAATAATAATATATAATAATATAATAATAATAAATATTATACTAATAACATAACAATAATAATAATTAATTATAAATATAATATATTAAATAAATTAATATATATATCTATATTATATAATAAAATAATAATTATATATTAATTTAATATAAATAATTATTAATATATAATAAATATATAAAAATATTATAAAAAATTCTAATATATATATATAAATATAAAATTAAATTATAATTAATATATATAATATATTTATTATAATATATATATATAATTAATAATAAATAATAATTTATAATATAATTTAAATTCAATATATATAATTATAATTATAGTATTTATAATAATAAATTAAACATTAATATAATATAATTAATATATATAATTATTAATAATTTAATAATAATAAAAATAATAATTTATTTATAATCCCGAAGGTGAGAAAAATAAAAAGCTCAAAATAAAATCCACTACTAGAAAACATTCATAAAATTCTGCAAAAATTTCTTTATTCATGGCAATAATAATAATCATAAAAAAAAAACAAACAAATAGCACTTCAACCTACAGTAAGTTCAAAAGTAATAGATCACTGGCCCTTCTAAGAGCACCATCTGCGCCCGAGATATTCAACTAATATTTATCCACCATCTGTCATTTAAAAGCTGAAATACGTCTTCTCTTGACGCAACTGCTGTAACCATTTTCTTTTTCATACTATTTTTTATATATATACTAAACGTAAACAAAACAAAAATCTCTCATTCGGATGATGAATCATATTTACTTGAATAACTCAAATGAAATTAATATTTCTCTGATATCATTTCAAAACTCTTCGGATTAATATTATTGGCTTGTATTTTGATACAAGGTAGGAAGATGCTCTGGGCTGTATTTAAACAGTTTGAAAGTTATACAACATATGTCAGAAAGATATTGTAAAAATCTCCCTCTTAATTCAGTGATTATCATTTGTTAATCTAATTGCAAATATATATATTATATATATTAATATAATATATATATATTTATATATATATATAATATATAAATATCTTATAATTATTTTTATTTAATATATATATATATATATATATATATATATATTATAATATAATATAGATTATAATAATATATATATAATTATATATAATATGATTACAATCGATTTCATTTCCATTTTATATCTCTTATTCTAATAATAATATATTATATATATATATATATATATATATATATTATATATATAATTATATTATATATATATATATATATATATATATATATATATATATATATATATATATATATATATATATATATATATATATATAATTATATCCTTATATATATATATATATAATATTATATATATATATATATATATATAATTTTATATATATATATTTTAATATAATATATATAATAATAATTTAAATATATTTATATATATATATATATATAATATTTATATATATTATATATTATAATATATATATATATATATATATATATTATATATATATATATATGTATATATATTTATTTTATCTAATTTAAATCTTATTTTATCTATTTTATTTCTCTTTTATTTATTTATTTTATATTAATTTATATAATATATATAATATATATATACAAAATATATATATATATATATATATATTATATATAATATAATATCAGCAAAATTGAAAAACAGAACATTAAAATTGCTTTCATTTATTACAGCATTTAATAATAATAATAATAATAATAATAATAATAATAATAATAATAATAATAAAATATAATAATAATAATAATAAATAATAATAATAATAATAAATAATAATAATAATATAATAATAATAATAATAATAATAATAATAATAATAATAATAAGTTGTAATAGTAAATTGTAAATTACAATTAAAATTACAATTAAAATTACAATTACAATTACAATTACAATTACAATTATTAATTATGATTATTTTTATATTATATTATTAATTAATTATATATATTATTATTTATTATTATTTATTATTTTATTATTATTATTATTATTATAATTATTATTATTATTATTATTATTATTATTATTATTATTATTATTATTATTATTATTATTATTATTATTATTATTTATTATTATTATTATTAATTATTTATTATTATATTATTATATATTTATTATTATTAATATTATTATTATTATATTATATTAATAAAGATTATTATTATTATTATTAATTATTATTAATTTTAATTAGTATATTATTGTGTTATATTTAATTATTATTTTAATAATTTAATAACTTTTTATAAATTATTAATTATTTATTATTATTTTTTTTTATTATTATTTATTATTTTATTATTATTATTATTATTAATTATTATATTTAATTATTATTAGTTTAAATAATATTAAATTTGAATATTATGTTTGTTATATTTTTAATTATTATTATTATAATATTTATCAGTTAATAATATAAAAATAAAATAATAATAATAATAATAATAATAATAATAAAATATTTAAATAATAATAATAGTAAATATAAGAACTAATTATAAATAAATAATAATAAATATAGTATAATATGAAAATACTAAATAATAATCATAAATAATAAAATAATAAATAATAATTAATAATAATAATAATAAATAATAATAATAATAATAAAGATATAATTATTATTATTATTATAATTATTATTATTATTATTAATTATTATTATTAATTATTTTATTATATTATTATATTTTTAATTATTTATATCTACGACTTATTCTACCCTCTATCATTTAGTTTCTTTCCATTAGATCCTGTCAACATTAACTGAATAATGAACTAATAATACTAATAATAAATAATAATAATAAATATAATATATAATAAATATATAATAATAAATAATAATAATAATAATAATAATAAAATAATAATTATAAATAATAATATAATAATAATAATAATAATAATAATAATAATAATAATAATAATAATAATAATAATAATAATAATAATAATAATAATAATAATAATAATAATAATAATAATAAAATTTAGATAATAAATAATATAATAATAATATTACTATAATAATAATAATAATATAATAAAAATAATAATAATATAATAATATAATAAATAATAAATAATAATAATAATCAATAATAATAATAATATAATAATTATATAGAACATATAATATAAATAATAAATAATAATAATAATAATATATGTAATAATATAATAATAATAATAATAATAATAATAATAATATAATAATAATAATAATAATAATAATAATATATTTATTCATTTAAAGGAAAATGTTACAATAATATACAAATAGAGTAATTTCAATGATACTATTGCTAAATATAGCCGAAAAGGGATGCTGGGGCTGACGAATACGACGTCTTATGTAGAAGTTTGTTTTTGTTTTTTTCAGAATGTTATCACTCAAGTGCCTGGCCCTTTTCAATTAGGGAACAGAAGGTAATAATAAAAATAAAATAAATATCTAAAGAAATTTCCATCTTTCTCATCAGTCTTCTTTTTCTTCTTCTTCTTCTTCTTCTTCTTCTTCTTCTTCTTCTTCTTCTTCTTCTTCATTCTTCTTCTTCTTCTTCTTCTTCTTCTTTTTCTTCTTCTTCTTCTTCTTCTTCTTCTTCTTCTTCTTCTTCTTCTTCTTCTTCTTCTTCTTCTTCTTCTTCTTCTTCTTCTTTACATCTTCAATTACTTCTTCTTCAAATGTGGTCTTCTTCTTCTTCTTCTTCTTCTTCTTCTTCTTCTTCTTCTTCTTCTTCTTCTTCCTCTTCCTCTTCTTCTTCTTCTTAGAAACCTTCTCCTCTTCAGCTATGATCATCGAAGAATCTGCATCAACAAGCTGATTAGCAGAAGTTTCTTCTACCTCTTCTTCTTCTGAATGCATTTTCTTTCTCTTCTGCTTAGGAAACTCCTCATTTAAAAGAGCACATTTCATATTAATTAAATCTCAGACTAAGACCGTTAATATTTTGAGTTTCCACTCCTTCCTCATTGTGTTTCTTCTTTTTTTTCTTTTTTTTCTTCTTAGCAGACTTCATATTGGCGCTTCATTTAATAAAATTTTTAGTAGTCTTAATATTAGGTTTTCCCACTTCTTCCTCACTGTGTTTGTTCTTTTTCTTTTTCGGTGTTTCCATTTCAGTATCCTGGGATATTTCTTCAATGATTAAAGAGTCTTCAACAAATTTTGACTTCCATTTCTTTTTTTTTTTTCTAAGATGGTTCTCCAGATTCGTCAGCATTAACAATGGATTTATCATTTAAACCATCAACTCCTGGCTGTTCATTGCATTTCCATTAGTTTTCTTCTCTTCTTTCCATCTTCTTGTTCAAAAATTTTCAGACATCTTCAACAGTTTCATGCATCGGACATAACATATGCGCAAGTAGATCGGCCCATTAAAATTTCCACGGGTGGGAAGTGGGCAGCTCATC
>JABUQX010076370.1:0-55048 GCA_015478945.1 Trachelipus rathkii
GGGGAGGAAGAACAATAGAGAGAGATATAAAAATTCTGGGTTCCGTACAACTCCTAATATTTAATTTAATATTACTTTATGGGGTGTTTGTTGGTATGTAAAATAAGGATCAGCTTCCAAGGGACAATTATTTGATGTAATGTTAAGGGGCTAGGTTTCAAGCATTGCAATGGATTAAATAGTATAAATTAAGAGAATGCACACCCAAACATTAAATAAAGTTCTATGACAAGACCTACGTCCTTCTCCAAATGCAACTCCCTTATTCTTGAGAAGTATAATATCTGTTCTCTCCGCCTGAGTATCAAGCAAAAAAAAACGTCAGGAATGAATGATTAGAAAGAGCGAAGGCTAAGTTAATAACTCTTTCAACGTAAGAAGCGAAGGCTTCAACTTTCGCAAGCATTGAACAAGCAAACATGAAAAAAAAAAAAAAAAACAAAGCAGAATTAACTAAAAACGAATAGATAATGTCCAGCAGCAAAAAATATCAATTTCCATTTCAGAAAAGATTTCCAGTTTATTTTACACAGACCTTTTAACTTTCTATTTAGCCCTTGCAACAAAACGCAAACGAAAACAACTATATACAGCGGAAATAGCAGGTAGAGAGTGTGCTTTGTTTCGTTTTAATTATTAATATATTTACACATTAATAGTTTATATAATTTTAGATAATAGTAACAATTAAGGGTTTTTAGCCATCTCTTATAGACATAAGGACGGGTAAGACCTTTAACGTAAGTACTAGTTATATAATATAACTCAGTACTGCCATGAATGGGGAAGAGGACAATCAGACATCTTATCCACTTATACACTTTACGTAGTAAAGTCAAGGTATGCTTTTTGGGTGGATTGTTAATGAAGCCAAGCAAAATATGCTGTTGGGTGGATTTTTAAAGAATTAAATAATTGATTTATATTTTATCTTTTCCTTAACGGATGAAGCTTAAGCAAAAAATATTGCTTTGGGTGGACTTTTAAGGAGGCCAAGCAAGATATGCTCTTAGGTGATTTTTATAGCCATACCAATTACTAAAACTGTAATCGAATATTGATACAGTTATTATTTTAGCGTAGCAAAAAAGATTACATTAAACTAAATCCTTAAACCTAATTAAATATTATTAACAAAAATTCATAATATATTTAAAATCAGAATAAATTATTAGTGATCACTGCCGATAACTGCTAGATATATGATTAAGACAAATGTAGGTATAAATTTAAGTTTCATAGTGTAATACTAATTAATCATTCCCATACCACTTTTTGTTTTAATCTAATGTTTAAAGCGGGTCACTCACCTAATTGTTTTCTTTATTTATTTAATTATTCAATTCAGAAAGATAAATTTCAGTTCACCGAATTAGTTTTTCACAAACCACAAAAAAAAAACAGTTTGTATACATAATCCATTTGCAAGTCAATATTTATTTTTAGCTTTCCTTCTTTCAATGTATTATACAATGTAATTTATTACAATAATGATTTATGTACTTATTTCAGGTACATTAGCCATTGTGAGGTGTTGCATAAAGAAGAGAAAATTCAGTAAAAAAAATTATCGTTGTACTTCAATGCAAAAGGCACTAATGCAAATGGGTGCTGTGCCCAAAGTGAAAGATAAGCGTTCAAAAGGGGTATTGTCCCCCTGATTCAAGAGTAATCCAAAAAGTCTCCTACTCTGGTCGAAAAGTAATAGTAAAGATTTCTAACAAAAGAAATTCGTGCAAAAAGGGGTTCAGTGTCTTGTTTAAAGCAGCAATGCAAAAAAATCATTGGTCCCACATCCTAATCCTAAAAACAAAAACACATAACCTAACATTAGTTACTTTACTAAAAAAAAAACTGTATTTATTACATATGTGTAGAAAAGAAGATAAGAAAAGTGTTAACGGTGGTTTAAATACCTCAAGACAATGCAAATTGGGAATAAAGATGGTCGTATCTCACGACGACAAAGATCTGACAAGCTGACTATCTTGAGGATAAGATTTTAGAGTGTAAGACGTCTATCCTATAAAAAAATAATACTCACGTAAATCGTATCCATTAAATAAGTAACTTAACACTATTCATCTCTAAAATTCCTTTACAGACCTTTATAGGAATTCTACAAATATGTAAGAGTTGATAAATTACTGATTCAATCCCAAAAGACGTTGAAGAAAACTGGAGACAGTCTAAAAGTTAATGCTGAAATAATAACAAAATCGTTCTCTTTTTTGATCGTAGAAGTGAAACTCTACAATATATTATATATAAATATATATATAAATATATATATATTATATATATATAATAATATTCATTATAATTATATATATATATATATAGTATATATATATAGTATATAGTATATATTATATAATAATTATATATATAGAATATACTATATATATATATATATATACTATACTAACTATATATATATAACTACTATATATATACTATATATATATTTATAATTATATATTATATATAATATATATATCGAAATATATATACGTAGGCGACCAGCGAAGCGATGAAATTACCCTCCCAATTTTTAATGGTGCGTCTTTCTCTTTGGCGTTCATATTCTTTACACACACATTATCCTCCAAGCAACATATTACTGACCACCATTTATTCACATATCATACACACATACTTAAAGTACACACCCTCTTCTAGATAACACTTTACAGACATTACCTTATATTCCTGTGTGTGGGGGAGAAAGATTGCCCCCATTGTATGTCCTGCGTGTCGTAGGAGCCGAGCTAAGGGACGGTGAAGTGGCTGGCTGCCATACTACGCTATTCTATTTTCTTGCCAGGAATCTAATGCCGGCTCGGAGACGTCGTGATCGCCGTCAAACGGCCTTCTAATCTTTCGCGAATTCGTTATGAATTCGTATGGTACAATGGAATGATCAAGAGGAACTAATGTTGAGGAGAAGATGGAAGAGAGGTGAGATGTATTTTAGAAGGGCAAATTTGATTTGCTCGCTGTGACTGAAACAAGATGAAGGAAGAATCAAGAAATTGAGTGGTGGTTGGTGTGAATATGCTTGCTGTGTGCTGGTGGTGGAAATGAATGAAGAGAGGAGAGATCAGGAGTTGCATATTTTTGATTGAGTAGACCGTGGGTACAAAGTATGGTAAAGACTTTGACTTGTGTGAGTCCTGATATTCTAAATGTTAAGATTTAAGTCTTTAAAAAAGAGCTCATAGGCTAGCTGTGGTTGTGACGTATGGTCCATCTGAGGGAAAACGTTGACAGAGAGTACGAATCTTTTTTGGGATTAATCTGTAATTATTGTTCTGGATGGGTGAGTAGGAGCTTCAGATTGAATATGTGTGTTGCGGGACCTGAATGGTTGGATAGGTGATCAAAACAGGGATGGTAATAACAGGTGGTTTGGGGTGGCGGGAGAAAATAATGAGAATGTTGCTAAGGTGATTGATTTCTGTGAAGATAGAGGGTGTGTGTGTAAGTAATTACTTTCTTTAAAAACACAAGAGTATCATAAGTATACTAAAGTTGGGGTAGGTAGAGATTGGTCTCGAAGTGCTAAAGTATGATTGATTTAGGTTGGTGGAAGAAGGAGATGTTTGAAGTATGTGTTGGATGTTAAATTAGTTAGGGGTTTAGGAGAATTCAATTATCGGATCATTATGTTGTTCTTGTAAAAATTAAGTTTAGTGGGGGCTTGGATGGAGAGGAAGGTATACGGAAGAAGTAAAGAATTAAGAGTGAGAAGTTTAAGTGAGCAAGGTAATAAGGATATATGTAAGAGCGTTCGCTAGTAAAACGGTTGAAAGTGAACAAGTTGTACTGAACAAATCTGGGGGCACATGAAGGAAGCAATTGTTAGTAGTGCAAAGAAGTATGTGTGATTTGCTAAGTAGGAAGTAAGAATGTTAACAGTGGGAGGTGGTGGAATGAAGATGTGATGAAAGCGGTTAAAGGTAAAACATAAGAAGCTTGGTTGAATGTATTAAAAGCAAATGATGAAGACTCATAAGAAATGATGCTTGAGATTACTAGTAAGGAAGGAAAGAGAAATACTAAAATAGGTGTATAACGTAGGAGAAAACAAGAGGTAAATGAACAGTTCTGAAAGGAGGATGAATGAGGATGTACAGGGAATTAGGAAGCCTTCTGGAAGGACGTGAAAGGTTAAGGAATGAAAAATAAGGGGAATTCTGCTTAGAATAATGAAAATAGGGAATGGTTTTGTAACCTGATTGTAAATGGCGTGTGAAGAGGAGTGGGGAAAGAACATCTTCGAAATCGCACAAAGTATTATACAAGTAATGAAGAGGGGATGTGAATGTGTGTTGGGTTGATGGTGCAAGAAGGAATAAGGTTTTGGGGATGAGGTTATTAGTAAGCAGGAGGAATGGGTAAGGTGAAAAAGTTGAAGAATGGTAATATATATATATGATGGAATTACTGGTGAAATATGATCAAGAACGGAGGCGAGATGGTTGATTGATTGGATTTGGGAAGTTGTGTAATAAAGGCGTTTAAAGAGGGTATAGTTCCAGGGATGTGGAGGAGAGCGGTAATAGTTACCCTTATAATAGGTGTTAAGGGAAGAAAGGGAACGTAGAAATCTATAAGGGGCAAATATTTATTGGTGTGTGGGGAACGGTATATCTGCTCGGCATTTTGGTCGATAAGAGTGCGTCGAGTTTGACTGAAGAATGATTGGTGAGAGAACAAGTTTGCGTTTAGGAGTGTAGAGGATGTGTAGGATCAAAATCTTTACATTGAAACAAATGATTGAGAAAAAATGAGGGAGAAGAAGAATAAATTTGTATTTAGGTTTATGGATATGCAACAGAGTTAATATAGAGTTAATAGGGAAGGTTTATGGCAGGTGTTAAGTGATATATATGGTGTTGGTGTAGGCTTCTGAATGGAAATCAAGACAGTATGTATGACGATAGGAAGCGTGAGTAAGAATAAATGGTGGTGATTGGTTTAGGCTTAATAGCGGAGTAAGACAAGGTTGTGTTTATGTCTCCTTGGTTAATTCAATTTGATATGGAATGGGGCTTCACTGAAAAATTCGAGGTGGGATCGGCAGGTAATGGTGTGACTGTGTGAAGAATGGAGATGACTGGAGGGTGCCCTAAGCTATTATAGGGTGATTTGGTTCTGTGTGGTGATCTGAAGAGAGTTTTGAGAGGATTTGGTAGAGAGATTTTGCGCAGGGTTGTAAAAGGAGGGGTTGAAAGTAAAACGTGGATATGAGTAAGGTTATGGTTGTGAGTGAGAGACACTCCCAGTGGTGATAGTATATTAGAAAGGTGAGTCATGCTGGAACAAGTGGTCCTGAGTTTAAATATTTAGGTAATATTGCTTGAATGAAAGGGAACGGATGAGGCAGAGTGCAGTAGGAAAGTTTGTGAGTGGTAGAAGGTGGCTGTTGAAATTAAATCGTTGGTGAATGTAATAGGGCTAAGTCTTAGTGGTGCCAGGTTTTACAGAGGTCACTGTTGTTACCCTGTGTTATCGTATGTAGTGAGACATGGTCCCTGGAATAAGAAGTACAATCTAAAGTTCAATGTGTTCAGATGTGAAAATCGTTAGGGGCATGCTAGGTTGAGAAGAATTGATAAAGTGAGGAGAGTGAACATATTAGAGAGTGGTGTGATGTGAAGAAAGGGGTAAAATGAGAGAATAAATGAAAGTTGTTGAGATGGTTTGGTCTATCTGGAAAGGATGAATGATAGTGGGTTGGTTAAGCGGATGTATGTGGCGAGTGTGTTGGGACCGCCGGCTGGGAGACCGAAGAAAAACGTGGATTGAGTCAGTAAGCGAATGTTGAAGGAGAGAATATTGTGAGTTGGTAAGGCGAGAAGAATAGGTGTAATAACTGAAGTTGAAGTGGCGGGGGATTGTGTAGGGGGTAAGTCGGTTTGTGGCCTCACCTGGGCCAAGGGATGACCTTACATTGACGATCTACAATAGTGAGGGTCCATCGCTGTCCCTGAGCTTTAGGGGTGGATTTTTCTACTGCGATGAGTTCCCACTATTTAATGGTACTGGAGGGGGCGGTAAGGGCTGGCTTTCTTTTCGACTTGTTGTCATGTTCTGGCTACTGCTTTTTCTCTGTTCCGATGCCGTTCGCGGCACGCTTACTCCCATTCTTGGCGAACATCTATTAAGGAAGATATAAATGAAAGAAAGATATATATTCTATATATATATATATACTATATATATTATAATATATAATATATATATATATAGTATATATATATATATAATATATATATATATAATATTATATATATTATATATTATATAATAATAATATATACTAATATATATAATAATATATATATAATTATATATAATAATAATATACCGTATATATAATGTACTATATATATATTATATATTTATATATTATATATCATATAAGTATATATATATATATATATTATATAATATATATTTATATAATATTATATATTATATAATATATAACTTATATATATATAAGAATAAATATATATATATATCTCGTTACTATATATATATAATATATTATATAATATAGCTAAATAAGGATAAAATTTTCTATAATACAAGCATAAATATAATATATTATAATAATATTATATAATATATAGATATATATAATATATAATATATATCATATATATATATATACTATATTATATTAATATTAAAAAATTGTGAAGCACCAAAAGTATGAAACAATGTTCTTTTGTTAAAAAGACTAAGATAGTCTTAATATAGCTAAATACGGATAAAATTTTCTTTCATGCATTTTCCAAAAAATGTCAACTCGAACTTTGCTTCTCCCATTTTCAATCCTTTTGCATATTCTAATTTCACCAAATCTTTGGCTATACTTAAGCTGCTTGTACATAAAGCTCAATCCCACAAGTTTCTTCCTTACAGCATGGTACAATACAAAGATATTAATGGTTTTAGACGCTCTAAAAATTATAGGCATTTTGAACACAGACTTATTTCACTCTTTAAATTCATATACCCCCAATTCAGATTTTAAATAAATTTTTGTGATAATTTGTTCCAGTATTTTGTGTTACAATTAATATTATGGCCAGACTAGGGTTGGGAAAAAAGACCGTTTTTTTCAAATCGTGTTTTTTTCTCATGATTTTGTTTCTTTTTTTCAACATTTCTAAACAAGTATTAAATGTAATTTTTAAAAATAATAGAAGAGGCTAATATGATATTTCGCTTAAATATTGAATATTTTCTATAATGTGGTAGCAGGGTACTTGAAATTGAGCACATATGTAGCAGGACCTCAGTTGCACAAATTACCTTTCTCTATTATTTAATCCACCATTGGGTCTCTTCGTTACAATTTACAGTAGGTTGTGCCTGCAGACTGCTGTTTGTTAAAATGTAATTTCCTATTGAGCTCTTACAATTTGACAGGTATCATAAATTCATATTTATTATTAACTTTAAATAGGACATGAAAATGTTACTTATCTATGACTGATTACTGATGACAAAACTCAAAAGTTGACTTTGCAAAATGAAATAAAAATATTGAAATAAAATGTATACCAAGATTGTAAAGAAGGAGGATGAGGGAAATGACTAAATTAAATTTCTTTGGAAATATCAACTTTTGATTTCACTAATCAGCTAGTCCCCACTCCCCGACCCCAGTCCTATGGAGCAGACCTACTGTGCCTGTGACTTACTGTCAAGCTCAATTATGCATGGGCTCATCAGCGTGATCAGCAAAAATTTAATGTTTGCATATGACTGATACAGTCTCGATATCAGTCATCGTAATGATAGTATCGTGTGGAGAATGGAGTGGTGAAGGAGCCAGGGGAAGTAACAGAGGACCTTAAGCCTAGGTGCCTTAGCATAATATCCTACTCTCGATTGGCAAATCTTTAGAATTTTTCCTAAGTTCTAGATGTAGTGAAAGAGAATCCAGAGAGACTGCAAGGAAAACGAAAAAAATCTTGTATTAAAATTTAGGTTCTTTTCTGAACCTTTGTTATTTCCTTAAAAAGTACGCACATTCACTTTTTGGCATGTGGTCATTTCTACAATTCTGATTAAATACGCCCTAAATTATTGATAATATAAAATATTTTCACCATTATTAATTTAAATTGTTAATATTATGATTAGGATGCTCGGTAGGAATAATTTAGGAATATAGAAAATAAAAATATGGAAAACCCATAAAAATTTTTGAACACAAACTGTCAAGGCGCTTTCCTATCCTTGTTGGAAACTTGGAAAGCCAAAGACATATTCTGTTACTAGGCTTATTTAGCGTACATTTATACATAATTGTTCAAACAAATGCAATTCCACAATCATTGAAAAAAACGAAGAAAAACAAATTTTACTTGTTTTTTCAAGGCTGTTTTTTTCGAAAAAAAATTTTTTTCGGAAAAAATTACGCCTTATTTTTTTCCTTTCCCAACCTAGGCCAGACTATATATCTTCATGTAGTGTCATGTTTACTGTCAACGGGGTTTTAGGAATGGTAGATGAATCTTTTAGAATTAATGAAGTACAGTATACTACATATTGTTTTTGAAAAGGAGGGACGCACTGTTTGAATTCTATTTAAATTTTTGGAGTTTCTCCGATTTGATTTTGACATGTGATGCACAAATTACAACAATATATGGTTGGTATAGATGGGAGTGTTTTCTAACTCGCTAAATAATTGACTGTGTAATAGAAGACAATGTGTAGTAATTAACTGTCATAAATCATCATGGAAGCTGGTAAAAGTGGTGTTCCTCAGGGTTTTGTGCTGGGACTACTACTGTTCATAATTCTAGATAAATGATTTGTATTAGATATAATAATAAAAGTAGGGTTTCGAAGCGTTGCTGACAAACTGATAATTTGATAACTGTCACTGTTTGCACATCCTTGAAGGTTGCACCATTCCATCTTGACTCGGATACACTTCTTGGTAGGGCTGAATTTTATTAGCACAAAGTTTAAGGTACTTCACATTGGTACTCAAATAAAAATTTTAGTTATGACATAAATGGGAAGTGGCAGGAGTTTGTTGACAAAGGAAAGGATTTAGGTGCCATTATTAATAATAGTTGTTTCATAGATTTGTAAACAAAGTCTCTCTGTGGTTTAAATTTATATTTACAGATACACAGGATAATTTCATTTACAGGCTTAGTGGGCAGAGATTTTTACTATACTAATTTGTTTTCATACTAAATATTTTTTTGTTGCAGAAGCGCTCCAAGCTAATAGAATAGAGATCCGTCCTCCCTCCCTCATAAATATGCCCACTTTTATCAGTTAAAAACATTTTAATAATACTGTATTTCTAAAATATGTCCATTGATTTGCTTCTTAATGTTGGTTGGCAATTCTCATTGCAAATGAAGTAGGTTCAGGTTTTTTGTTTGAATGTTCTTGAGAAGATGATGTATAATAATAATAATAATATGAATAAATTTGTGTTGGTAGGTCTGATTTACTTTGACGTTCATATACTATGAAAATATACACATGTAAGTTTTAAAGTGTTCCTTAATTCAGATTCCAGAAAATATAAGTAATGTTGCCTTTTCTTTTGTAATTTCTTATCCAATCGATAAAGATAGTACACATATTTTTATTTCATTGTAAGCAAATCTTTACCGCGCATATGTTTGTATGTTGTTTAAGTAAAGGACTGCACAAGATATAAATATTGATCGTGAGTTAATGCTGTAAATTTAAATACTTAAAATGCTTATATAAATTTAATGTTCTAAATTCTCCTTTCAGACACAGCAAAACAACTCCTAAAAAAAACGGAAACACGGAAAAACAACTCTGTTGAGGCATATCGCCATCCGAGCTCTAAATATTCCTCCCAATATTGATGTGCTTTACTGTGAACAGGTGAGACAATTGTATTTTATATTATTTTTGTCTTATTGAATTATATATATATATATATATAGTATCATATATAATATATATTAAATTAATATATATTATTTATATAACTATATATTATATATATATGTGATATTATATAATATTTATATAGTATAATATTATATATATAGATAATCTTATATTTGTTGTAGATTTTAGATATGCTAATTATATATTTAGTGATGGGACGATTAATCATCATCGTCATCGCAAAATCGGCATTTTTTTTAAATGTATATCGTATCGGCAAAATAAACAGTTAAGTGTAATTAATGAACAATATTAATTAATTTAAAAATCATAATACTCATAATAATCATAATAATAATATCAATATAATAATATTAAATAATAATAAATAATAAATAATAATAATAATATAATAAATAATATATTTTATATAATATAAATATAGTATAAAATATTATCTAATATTAATATATATTATATATTTTATGTATATATAATTAATATATTTATATAATTTATATAATATATATCTTATTCTATTATTATATATTATATAATATATATTTATATTACGTAATATATATATTACAAGATATATATATTATAATATATATATATACTATATATATTATATATATATATATATATATATATATATATATTATATAATATATATAGTAATATATATATATCATACTTATATATAAATATCTAGTATATAAATATTATTATAATATATAAATAAATATATATATATGTAATATATATATATATTATACTATATGTAATAAAAAATATATATATATTATATCAATTTTATTTTTTATTTTTTTTTTTTTTTTTTCAAACCAGAGATAAACACCACTCCTCACGGGCAGAGCCCTAATCAAGAGAGAGGGTGTATTCATTTATAATAACGTCCGAGCAAGGAGGAGCCAAGCCGCAAGGAGAGAAAGCTCGACATTCTCCCACACAGACCAGTTGCGAACCTGGATCCTCGCTTTGTTGGCAGTAGTGGCTGCTACACACTGAGCATCGGGCGCTTTTAATTAACTAAATAAATATAAAAAAATTATACATATATATACTCATAATACATAATACATTATACATACTAAATAAGCATTATACATACACATACATATATTATACAGTATATATTACATGTATTATTAATATTATAGCTATATTACTTACATTTATCAAATATCCATCATACATCACTATTATCACCATTCATATATATTATTATAGTACAACTATTATTATATTTTTATTATTTTTTATATTATTATTTTATTATTTTTTATTCTTCATACTATCATTATTTTATTATTATTATTATTATTATTATTATTATTATTATTAATATTATTATTAATTTTATTTCATATTACTATTATTATTATTATTATATTATTATTATTATTTTATTATTATAGTTATTATTATTATTATTATTATTATTATTTCACAAAAATTTCACTTTTATTTCACACAGACACAAACTTCACTTCTCTTCATATATTTGTTATTTATTATTGATTATTTTTATTATATTATTATTATATTATATTATATATTATATCTATTGATGATTATGTTTCTACGATTACAATAATTATTGTGACAGCGAGATGTTATTATGTAAGTGTTGAATTGTTACAAAGGGGTAGGAGACCCCACCCCAGGTGGAATCTGCATCTAATGGGAAAGCATCAGAAAACTGTTGAGAGTCCCCATCCTCAAAGCAGCTTAAAGAGAGTCTAATTTTGAGACTAGATGATTCTGGTGTCAGGGTTAAACAAGCCTCTATATATTATCCTAATTTTTCAAGAAGCTGGAGCCTATTTTCCGGTCCGAAAATAACGATTTTCTTTTAAAGAACATTGGTTAAATTTTGCTGCTTCACATAAATAATTTGAGAAAGTTGCAATAAAATATTTTAATAATTTGTTTTGGTTTATAAATTTATAAATTTCCAAATGAAACTAAGAAGATTTTATTTCACAAGTTTCTCTTTTGAATGTTGATTTTCTTCCCAATCTCAACCATTTTGATTTCTTTTTTCGTAAATCAAAGTTCTTGGGAGGGTTATACACTCCTCTTTAGAATTTAGATTCCTTTTCTTTCTCCTCTGTCCTCCTGTCTTCCTTTCTGTTTTCTTCTATCTCTCTGATTTTTTTACCACAGTCTTTCCGCAACGCAACAGAATCGTATATGAATGTATATATAATATATATAACTAATAATATTTATATATATTATATATTATATATTATAATTATATAATATATATATATAATTATATATATATATATATATATGTAGCTTGTTTTTCTTTTTTCTTTAGCTATCTTTTCCGAAGATGGTAAGGTGCGCTACAAGCACCGGAGAAGAAAAGTAGTAGAGAATAGACAAGTCGAAAAGAAAAGCCAGCCTTACCCCCTCTGTACCATTATTAGTGAGAACTCGTCACAGACAGAAAATCACCCTAGAGTTCATGGAACCCGACGGACCCTCAATGTTAAATGTCAATGTAGGGTTCATCCTTGGCCAGGCTTGGCAACCATTGCCATACAAAAACCCGCACTCCTCTCTCTGATCATGCACCCTTATCTCGCTCTGCAACACTCACTTTTCTCTCTTCAGACATTCGTTTACGACTCAATCACTTCTCTTCGGTCTGGCAGCGGTCGGTTCCACACACCCGCATATACATCCGCTGACAACGACTATTACTTCATTCCTTTGCCCAGTGACCAAGTACCCATCTCAACAATCACTTTTCAGATTTTATTGCATTCATTTCCCTTGTCACACACACATCTCTAATAGTTCATTCCTCTCTTTTTCATCTTCTCACACTAGCACACTAAGTTGTTCTCATCTGAAACAGCATTGAACTTTAGATCTATACTTTCTTATTCAGACATAAGTCTCACACCATCACCATACACAGGTAACCTAACATACCCTAGACCTCATAGACTTAGTCGCTTATGCATTCACTTGTACAACAGATATTCAACTTAGCACCAGCCCACTTCCTGCCATTCAAATTCTATACACCTTCTGCATCATCCGCTTCCTTCTCATCCAACATATTATTTAAATATTTAAAACTCAAGACACTTGTTGTCAGCCTGCTACACCATCTACAATGATAAACTATCAACTGAGGAGTGTCTCCATACACACCATAACCTACTTTTCCACGGTTTTATCTTTTCAAGCCTCCTTTTACACCCCTCAAATCTCTCTACAAGTTCTAAACACTCTCTCAGATTCGCCACACAGAACACAAATCGATCCGCATATAATAAGGTTGCGGGGGGGGGCGCCCTCCAACTCATGCTTCGTCCAGCATTCTAACACATTTCCTGCCAATCCCCACCTCGAATTCTTTCATAACCATCCATAAGAATCAATCGAAATAACAAAGGAGAACCTAACACACCTGTCTTTCTCGCTAATCCTAGATACCAAATCAACATTGCACATTTATTCTTACACAGCTTCACTATCGTCATACAATACTTTTGATTCCATTCAGAAGCTACCACCAAACCATATATACTAAACTTCCATAGACGCTGTTAAGGAGCGGTGGCAGGATGCCGTTTTCTGTGTAAATCTGAAGATCTAAGTGGCGTCCCGAGAAAACCTATACAGTAATACCCGAAGAGCTAATTCCCAAAAGTTTCTACCCTAACATAAACACCATTTAAATACGGCGACAGAGCTCTGAGATCAGAGACGGTGACAGGGACAGATGGACGAGACGTAAGGAGATAAGAACTCAATTAGGTTAGGCTAATACGACTAACGGCCAATCAAACTTTATGGGGAAAGGTTACGTGAATTTCCGCAAGGTTAGGTATATTTCTGAAAGATTATATGCGGATATGAAAGATTACATATGTGACTGAAAGATAATGTTTGAGGTATCTCTGCATTTATTAAGCTAATAGATCATAACCAAGGATCACACGACAAATGAATAAACGAATTTGCTATATTTTATTTATTATAAACAGATCTGAGCTATTCATCTACAGAGATGAAAAGAAATAGAGATGAGTTCGCTGAATTCAATGATGTCAACAATCATCCGACCAGTGACACATAAATGAGAAGCAAGATGGTTGGAAAAAGACAAAGAAATGGATAAATGATGCAGAAACATAAAGTAATACTCAGCTTGGACTTTAATTGACGACCTTAATATCCCTGAGAGTTTGGTTAACTTTAGTTGCAGAATCCAAGACTGAGAGGGCTGAAGGTTTACGTTGGCTGGAGATATCCTCAGATGCAGCCAGAAAAATAAACTAAAAATCTTCTTTCAAAACTAAACGGAACTGAACTAAAAAGATTTCCACCCAAGATTTAACAAAGGTTCTGCTGCACACAAGTTCCACCCGGAACTAAAAAGTAAGGAGTTCCAACCGGAACTAAAAAGATGGTTTTTCCACGCACAAGTTCCACCCGGAACTAAAAACCTTTAAGAAAAAGAATTCATAAATAAATGAACTCAATAAATAAATAAATAAATTAATAATGATAAATGAATAAATATAAAAAAATATATTTGGAATGGATAAGAAATATTATGTATGACATATTCATAAAACAAGTATTGAAATGAACCTACCCTATCGGAAGTAGGCGTGTGGTACTTCCACCTCAGGAAAGTAGAAAAACAGAAAGATCTGATCTGACTTCGGATCTGATAAGGATTCCTCTCTGTATAAAGGGAAAAGTTCATTAGCGTTGCAATACGTTGGGAACAGGAAAATCATATCAGTATGACAGGTATTGCAATACGAATACTTTAAGGTATGTTGATGATACAACTCACGGTTTATGAGGGAATTCAAGTTGTTCGTATTGGGGAGAATATCTGAGATTATATCTCCCACAGATGGACATAAATCAAAATAATAAGAAAAACCTGAAACTACTTACTAGTAGAAAAACTTTCCTGAAACTTTATATAATTCCTAAAAAAGATAATTAATGCAGATGGGAGAAATAATAATTAGGTCAAAAGTTATACATATAAAATATATAGAAATACCCCAATGTATACATTAGGGTGGGTCATATTTGAGCAGTGGAGTGGCATAGAGCTGTCCCTTACATCCCCCCGCACTAAATTTACGCCCCCACTACCTTTTCTTAGATCTTTCGAAAGATCTGAGGAGCGCAAATCGGGAATAAGTGGCGGAGATGCGAGGGATGACCCGTATAACTTTAGAACTTTAAACCGTGGGTTTACAAGGGAAGAGAGAAGAGAGGAATCGGATGTGTCTTGCATCATATTTCTAAAACATCCCAATGAAATTCGGGTTGATGTCAAGGGATTGACCTACAAGTATTGAGAAGATCTGGAAGTTAGTTCTCGAAGATTCTATCGTTCGGCTATTGAGATCGATGATGACGAAGGTCTTGGAGAATGTTGTCTTCATCATCCAGTGCTACCCTTATTGCTTGTAATAACGATCTCTGTTGGTGCTCTGGGAAGGAACGATAATGCAACCTCTCCAGCGTTATTCTTAACTCATGAGAGGCAAGTCGCTGCAGTTCGGGTAAAACATGAGCCACCTGCTGAGACGGAGCGGGAGCTGGGCTGTAGTGGTAAGCAGGGTAAGCTGGATGATAATGATTAGGGGAATACTCTGGCAGATGTGACATCGACAAATTCTGGTCTTGTTGCAGTGGAGTATTTCTGTCCCATGACCTAGGCTGTATTTGTCCAGAGGTAGTGGTTGACGAAGTTGACGAAAGCACGACTTGTAAACGCTGCTGTGAGCTATAACTACTGTCGGTAGAAAGTTGTATCTGAGAGCGTTGTAAAAGAGGGGCCTCACCCAAACGACGTTCGATGGCGGTAGGTGTTCGGGAGGTTGATGGTGATGGTCCAGAAAGTTCAGGAAATTCCCTCTCGATGATTACCGAGCGGAGAATTCTATCAGTTTGATCACTATCTTGGTGTGATGTTGAAGGTGAAGTCAGATTTTCTTGTTCTTGTTCAGATGTTGATGGTGAAGGTGCAGTAAGAGGGTCTTGTTCATATTTGATCTTGAAGAATCCATTATATTTTTTCATAAATTGTTCTAGAAAGATCTGGCTAACATGCAATCCATCCGTAAGTAATGGAGAATCCAAGAACAGTTGTTGTTTCTTGATGTATTTGGCGTGTGGAGTCACACGGTAATTCCCATGTTTGTATGGACCATAGTAGTGATTTGCTACATGGCTACCCCTGAGACAAATCTTGTCACGCCAGGTGTAGGAAGGATAGGCTAAGTTTTCAAAAGCAGTGAAAGCCTTGATGGAATGTGCTCTCATCACTATCGGTGAAAGGGAGGCATCTTCTTCGAGGTGATCAGCAAATGCGGGTCCCCATGCTCTAGTTATCCTTTTTTGGTTGAACCTATACATATCTTGTACAGGTGGTATGACGAGATACACACGAACTCTGGAGTTCTTCCTACTGGCTAGGTGAGTGATCTGATCCATTATAGCTGGTACCCCCCCCTCGACCGAAAATTCTTGAAGTGGCCCAAAAACTGTGGTTTCTCGTTCACCGTTGGAGATAGTTTTTCGTTGCCAGGCGAGGGGTGTGAGTGCCCAGATCATCAGAAAATCAATATGTCTCGTCATTAATGCCTTCACGCGGTCTATACATTCGGGCAGAGGGCGTCCGGAACTACAGTCAGTGGTAACAGTAAGATCATATTTCTCTCTGAGAAGTCGCCGATTCTGCTGGAAAATATTCACTTGGCTGGCTCCAATTACCAATAAATGTGGCATCTCGACAGTATAACTGTAGGGAGGAGAAATATGTCGCTTTAGTTCTGCATCATGTGAGTGTAAATGTTACAATAATTTATGGTCATCTTGCTCCAAAATTTACATTTAATTTACATCCTAGCTAAAGTGAATATATTTCCTGTCTGAAGGACCAATTTATTAATATTCACTGTAATATTAACAAGCAAACAACGAGCAAGTCCATATAAAGTTTATATTTACATTGGATCATTTTTATTTCATATGTTTGTTCAGTTAATCAGTTAAAGAAGTTTTTGTTTCTTACACCTAAGTTTTTTAACATTTTTAACATATTGTTTTAATATTTCGAATTGTTATAAATTTGAAAACGCTTATTTAAAAATTCTGAATGTTTTTAAAATTTATCCCAATTATTTTTACTTTAACAAGTATGAATTTCTTTTTGAATATTTTAGATTTTTAGAGATAAAGTATTACATTCTTTAAGACATAAATTTTTCTATAATTTTAACTTTATATATTTTATTGAATTAATTTGAAATGATTTAAATTAATTTTTTTAAAATGAAATTTTATAACTAGTTAGTTGAATGGAAAAATTAGTTATATTTTTAATTTTTTACTACCTAAGAAATAATCTGCGGTTATTTACTATTCTGTACAATGCAATTCTCTCCGAATTGCAGTAACCCTCTATAGGGAGAATTAAAAGAATAAAAGAATAATAGATAAAAAGCGACGGAAAAACTGTTACGTATGGAGACTACTCCCAAATATGGTGCATAAAAGTTAAAATATTTATTTACAAATATAGAATATAGACCAGCATTCAATTCATAAAGAAAGTGAGAGGCAGGTTTTCAGTGAGGCTGTGACAACTATACAAGTGTAAACACTGTTGTTTATAAACTAATGTAAATGTTTTAAAAAAAAAGAGAAAATGAAATTTGCTCCATTGGCTCTGATTTCGGTACTGTATTTAATCTTTCCTTCTTTTATTTTATTAACTATGCTGATTTTAATCTTCCTCAGGTCTGGCTTGCTTTAGACTTAGAGAAGAGAACAACAAAGGAATAGTATAAGAAAGGACAGAAAAGAGGGGAAGAAACAAGGCAGAGACAAAGATCACAAGAGGAAGAGAGAGAGAGAGGAACTGCGTTGGCTAGGCGCACAAGGCGACAGGTCAGAATATGCACTTTCTCTTTCCTCTGCTAGCTGATTGTTAACCATTGTTAGATCACCGTTCTGTAGTTCGTGTTTTTAATCACCATAAAAGTCAGAATTGGAGATCATTGCTGTTTTTCTGGTTCCCTCCACTACTTTTCTGCTTCGATTTCCTACTATCTTTGTTTCATTCCCTGATTTCTACTGAAAATGAAATCGTATTTGCAGATATACGATGGGCTAAGACAATCCACCATCTGAATTTATCGGCATCAGATAGTTGTAATGTATGCCTGCTAAGCACTTTAAACAGCAAGCTTGGTTTGAAAAATGGCTTCCGTAGACGATCGGATGATTGTCATTGTAGTAAACGAAGACAGATAACTTGAAGAGCTCACAAAAAGCATCAATGACTTCTGGAATGGGCATTTGACCCGGAAGCTGAAGGAGACGCAGTTGCTTTAGGATATGTCTGCCCTGTAACCGATATTTTTGAGAGTGTTTTTGGAGTTCATCGATAATAATCTTCCGAAGTTCTAAATGATGATCAACAGTGGTGTACCGATGAACAGAAAAACACTTAAACAGTGAATCGCCCCCACCCGCTACCTCGATCACAGAAAAACCTTCTGGTATATAGTCGACTGAAGGATTTTAAATGGTATGATCATACAGTAAATCTGGAGGAGAGTGCAGAGTTGGAGATTAATCGGTGAGCGAGAAAGGGCATCGGCTACAACATTGCTTTTACCAGGTATGTGACGAATTTCGAAATCGAATTCGTTCAGTTCCTCCATGGTGCGTGCTAGTCGACCATCGACTAGACTCATATTTTGCAGATATATCAGAGGCATGTGATCAGTAAAAATGATGAACTTGACTCCACGCAGGAACGGTCTCAACGTCTTTACTGCCCATCGTAAAGCCGTTAGCTCCTTATCTATGACTCCGTAATTCTCTGAGCACCATTAAAGGTCATAGATATGAAAGCTATTGGTTTGCGTTCATCTTGTTGAATCTGAGAGAGACACGCCCCGGCGCCAATGTCGGAGGCGTCGACATGAAGTTCCATGGGTGAAGCGTGGGAGTCATAATCTGGAAAACCTAGCAAACAGGGGTTAACCAGGGCCCTCTTGAGTTCCTCAAATGCCTGTTGGCACTCGGGGGTCCATTGGACGGTTTTACCGCCTGTCTGGCAGGATAGTGGTTTACTGATTTGGGAGCAATTAGGAATATGGCGTCGATAAAAATTCACCATTCCTAAGAATTGACGGAGGTGTTTCACAGTGGTGGGTACTGGAAACTCCAATGCTCCCTGTATATTTTTCTGCAATGGTAAAATACCTCTACTGGAAATGCAATGGCCTAAAAACTCCACCTCAGTTCGACATAAGCGAGTCTTGCTGGGTTTCAGTTTGTAGCCATTTTTTTCTAAAGCAGATAGAACTCGATCCAAGGTGATGAGATGGTCTTCAAAAGTTTTGCTTTGAATAATGATATCATCTATATAAACCATCACCTCAGACCACGACAACTCGGATAGCGCAAGCATCATCCCACGCTGAAACGTAGCTGGTCCGTTTTTCACCCCGAACGGCATCTTCAGATACTCGTATTGCGCGAACGGCGTGGAAAATGCCGTTTTCTCAACACTGTTTGGTTCCATCGATACCTGATGATACCCTTTAACAAGGTCAATAGTAGAAAAATAGATATTTCCATACATATTGTAGATCATGTCGATCAGGTTCGGTAAGGGAAAGGAATCAGATTTCGTGATTTTATTCAGCTTGCGGTAATCTATACATAGATGAAGTGTACCGTCGGGTTTTCTGACAGGTACAACGGGTGCCGAATACGGTGATTTACTTGGACGAATAATATTCTGGTCCAAAAGATCTCTGCATTGTTGCTCGATCTCTTGAGCTAATGGTCCCTGAAAACGACGGACTGGAAGACGAACTGGTCTGTCAGTTTCAAGCTCAATGGCGTGAGAGATGTTGGTGGCTACCCCCACGTCATGATCACCAGTACTGAGAGCAGCTTGGTGCCTTAACAGGATATTGAGGAGATCCTGTCTTTGAGGGTCGGTAATTGGCAATGCAGAGAAGGGTCGGGTAATAATAGAGTTTAAATCACAGAGATCTCGAATTCCTGAATTAAATCGTTCTTATGGTCCCATCTGACAAGAGAAGGACCGAAACAGGTGCGTGGTATCTGTCTTTCAAATATTGTGTAGTATATCTACCAGCGATGAGACAGCGTTCCCGAGGTGATAATTACATGAGAGTGAGGACTATAATCAGTCTATTTACGAGGTAACATCTGGATTAGATACCACTGTCCTAGGTGGGGTTCTCACTTCAAATTTTTTAGCCGTATAAAAAGAGAGGTCGCATATGGCAAGGATGGGTTCAGAGAGACGGCACTCTCAGATGAGTGTTCGAATGAACTGTTAAAGATTCAAACGGCATGTCTTCTCTCTCGGAGTGTATATTGATCAAACAGAAACACTATAAATCGAGAAAGAATTTTCTTTATACCTTTTTCGTGGCAAACACTCTTCACCAAAATCTATTATGGTTATCATTTTGAAGAACCCGTGGACATCCACCAATCTATAACACGAAATGAAGTGCGCTCGCAGATCATACATGAATCGACTAGAGGCTACTTGAAACATCCTCACTCATAAAAACGTATAAATTGTTATATGGCGAGCAAGTACTATCTCACTCAGAGACTAACTTTCACCAAAATTTTCTCTCGAGGATAGCGAATGTAATCAACTACCTCGAGAATAAGTCAGGAAGAAGAGTATGGTTTACATCTCCTGCAATAGCAAGTCTTATGCTGACACAGTAGCTAACCAAACCTAACTATGGGGAATATAAAAAATATCACGAGAAGAGAGAAATCGTAAAATTTCCAGGGAAGTATAAGGATTGCGATTGGGAAAGCCCGGAAAGCACATTCGAAAAAGAGGGAGCAGCTTGAACAAATTGAATTGCGCCTTCAAACTATTGCTATGTAACATAGCAGTGGATTTCCTCGATTGCAAGATCCGACTAGAATTATGTTCTTTGGGATTTCTCTCACTCTAATGGAGGGAAAAAACGTCATACCAATAGAGGTATGTATTCACCTCAGATACACTACCACAAGTGAGTATCTAACTCTCGAGGCTTATCAAGCTCTCTCTCGTGTGACTCAGAGACATATAATAATTTTACTAATTGGATTCTATTAGGAACCAAACTGAGCTTCTAATGGTGTAAAAGCTAACAGACTATTAAGCGGGGAATACGACTTTCCCTTGAATTCATTTATTTAATCTCTCATTATTTTGTGGAAATCGATCCATGTCTACCAGCACAGTCATAACAAGGGATCATATCTCTGAGAGCGGACATAACAGGGTTCTCATTCTTGTTTCTAGAGGGGCTGGTGTGTATGCGACTAAGTCGCTATGGTAAATCAACTTGATTTATTGGAAACATACGTTTCAGCCCAATATCCATGTCATAATTAACTTGTTTAATGATGGTACTAAGCAGTGAGCACACTCAGGCAGTTAAGCTCGCGCATGTTTGAGATGGCAAATGTATATTCTCTGAGAGTTTGTTCTATATCTCTTTCGATGATCAGTATTCCCTGCCTTCCCCAATTTTCACCTTCACCACGCATGACGGATTATTCCCCCGATTTAATTCTAGGGGCCTCTCGGTAGATTGTAGCATACTATTTTAAGAGTCCATTAGGTGTTGTGACTGTAACTCCTCACTCCGCAAGAACGCTCAATTCACCGGGGAGGTGTTGGAGTTTAAAGCTCCAGCGATTTTAGACTGTATAATCAGGTCAGGTCCAGTCAACGAAGAATCATAATTATTTTATCTTCAGATATTCTGAGCTCAATCCTCTTGGCATAAGCGCGAGACCTCGACACACTGAGGCTTTATAATAGTACATTCCACTGCGCACCAGGATTAACGTATAATCTATCAACCTCAATTTCGCAGAGACGTCTGGTACGATCCTAGTTCCGGAAAAGAAAGTGTCCATGGTATGGATACAGAGTGAAGTGCAGAATCAAGTTTAATATACTTACTAATAACACTTTTGACCTCTAGGAGTGCCGTATGAGGCTGCGAAATAGGGAACTGAGTGAGAAGACCTCTGGAGGTTGGGTAGTTTCACTAATGTGCATTTCCGTGCGTGGTGTCCTGATGGGCATATGCAGTATGAGGTTTAATAGCCCTTTCGTGGCACAGAAATGCTGAGATATCTTTATCAATATAGTAAAGAGACACACAACACGGGTATTGGGGCTTGTGTTCGTTGTTGTGGGATGTTTGGAGACCCTAACATTATATACCTATGAATGGTGGCCTAGACGTAATCAGTTTCCGGCCGCTTATTTTAGCATACAATTAAGGACACCAATAAGATAGTCCCTGTGCCAGTTATTACTTTTAACAGAATTGGACTTCGTACATGGCCATCACCACAATATGCCATACAATTATTCCACAGTAAAAATCGCTATTATTGAGAGGAGCTGACTTTATTTTGTTTTTTAGGAGATTGACTGTAATTCTCTCTGCGATGTCGCCAATTCTGTGTGTTTTGTGGTTTTGGAGCCTCTCTATGTCGGTCATATCTTCGTTATTTCCAGTTATCCACAATGAATACCGAGACTGATATAGATTGGAGTTAAATAGATTATTACCAAGTTTAGGTATATAAGAGTTTTCTGAGAGAAAAATATATTTGAGAACCCGTACTATTCTGCCATATATATCTTCTACTGGCAGTTCACTGAGGTTAAATTTCAAATGCGGTGTGTAGTGTTTACATTGTAATTTAAGTCTATCTCAATATATATATATTTCTAGTGAGGAATAAGTTGAACTATACCGAAGGTAAGAACTTGATGGGCGTGTAAGACGACGACTTTTCTGGAATTCTCTATCATAGACATCGGCGAGACTGATAATTTTAGACCATGGCACAATGACAATATCTTTTTCGCGTTATTATCTGTTTTGAGACTGTATTTTATGTGTACTCTGTAACAATAATCTATTTTTTTCGTATTCTAACATTAAAATAGTGTTCATATATGAAAGAGAGATGTATATATAGTTTTCGGAGAGATCGTATTGTATCTTTTTCATGAGGATATGTATGTATGGTCCGAGTTGTTGTTGCCTTATTTCAGAGCGCAGAATATGTTTACCTACGAATGATGAGAGAACAATGCCCGAATGCTTTCGCCTTATATGCTCGGTACACGTCTTTGGGCGGAATGGTCACAGGTCTAACATATATTTGGGTGAATATAACGTTCTTATATCGCGTCTATATTTCTTTTCATTAGCATTATAACTATATGACAGAGATTTCATGAAGTTTCTTTCATCTAATTAGATCTGTAAAATGACACAGTCTAGTCGAGTGCCATTTGCTATCCTATCAAGGTTTTATATAGTGTTAAGTGTAAGAGCTCTCTTCTAGAAACTGTCTTACTGAAAAGTATATACGAAGCCATTAGGATCGAGCTAGTTCGAAGATTAATCCGAGAGTGTAGTAATAGTATAAATACTCCGAACAAAGTATTGTACTCGAGAGCTCAGATCAAAAAGTAGCACACACTAGATGTACCATTGGTCGGCTTCATACTTAATTTACCTTCGAAATACACACATTCACCATCGATAATGTCCGTGAGGTTTTGGAGGACGAATTTCTTTCAGTCAAGGGTGAGAGATCACATTCGAAGTGTGAGTCCAACTCGTGACAATATAAACATAAATAACATTGAACAGAGTCAATATAATAATCCCCTCGCTTAGTTGAGGAGGTGCAACACAGGAAAAACAATTTGTGGTGGTCTACCAGTGGATTTAATATTTCTGTATCAAATCGTAAGAGAGACACTGAATAAATTTAGATTCTTACATAAACTTTGATCCGATCCATAGGACTATCTATTCAATAGAGCTTTGCGGAAGACGCATCTTTATACTAAACCTCGATCAATGGAACTAAGTAACTAACTTGAAACAGACATAAATTGTACAATTCTCAAAGTAATTTTGGTGGAATACGCTCTTGTATACACCACAGGCACACTGGTGAATAAACAAGGACCTTATGAGACACTATATACACTTAAAATTTGGCGATTATAACTGGGTTGATAAACAAGGAGAAAGCTGTAGCTCTTGAGGAATACATATAAAGTTATGCCAACACCAGTAAGAGCATCTGTGCTCACGGAGTACTCAATGTCCACATCAAACCATACGAGACTATATTCGTCGGAAAAGTGGATTGCACCTAGCGTAGCTGACTAGGAAAGGCATATCGCGTGAGAGTTTATTGTATTGTATTGTTCACTGGTTTGATAATGGAAAACCCCACATCTATACCAAAACTATTTAATTGGTAAATCGTGGGTTTATAATGTGCGCGGAGGGAGAGAGAGTCTCAGAAGTAAAACTATTGAGTCATAGTGCAGTATAATAACTGTATCGAGCAGGAACAGTATTACATAAGGATCTAGATGCCTACTATACTACCTGATAGTGTAATGGTTGTGGATGAGAGAAAAATAACGAGAAAATTGCTCCTCTAGCAATTAAGCGAGAATTCAAACCTCATGTCTTAGCAACTAAACCTACATAATAGGTGGAGATCTTATCCCCTTAAATATCTCATATTAAATCTGTAAGAAATAGGTTACGTCCAAATACTAGGCATATTTAGTACATAGTTTGACTATAAGATATATAACTCTTATGTATTACTCACTTTATTCCTTAAATAACATGGCTTGTACCATCTATTGTGTGGGACGATGAGATGGTATATTTGAGGCTAATTTCTGTAACATCTAACCTAGAGTTATTTAACCTGTTGCGCATTATCCGCAGCAGAAACTCTCACCTCGTCATTCCCCCGTAAAGCAGCGTCATCCACCCCATCAAATCCCCCCATTTCCATCCCTCCGGTAACATAAGCCTCATAAATATCCCTCAAAATAAAATTTTATTAAAATTAAAAACTTCATATTTATCAAGAGGCAGACGAGAAGATAATTTTAAGCAACAGCATAATAAATATATATAATTATACTTCAATTATTAGAAATATTAAAATATTATAATATTATTAATTATTAAAATAATAGGAATGGTGATGATGATGAGATGAATAGGAAGAAGCTGAGGAGTTTTACTAAGATTAGAAGTGGAGAATAATCGTACGAAAATGTCATAATAAGTGTTACCTCACGTAAAAATTGCATAGATAAAAACTAACAACTAAATACCAAAATAATACATGTTTAATCTCCACAGGACATGCGAAATATTATATTCTGACTTCAGATGGTAACAGCCGAGGTCTTGCTTCGAGCAACTGAATTAACTACGCAGAGAATAACTACCTCCCCGTTTGAATTGTCTCAATGACGAGAGTATAGGTATTAAAAAAACAAGAATAGAAATGTAAACACTGTATTCTATATGTTTTTAATTTACTGATAGATAAGTTAGAGAAGAAACTTAAACTGTGTTATTCAATGAATTAGTGAACTACTAATCATACGTGACGTCCCCCTGAGTACAGAGTTTGAACACTAAATCTATATAGCGACACATCAATAAATTTAAATTATGGTTAGATTATATGAATGTTTAAGTAGAGAGCGGTGGTTCAGAGATGCACCGTTTAATTTCTGTTGAGATAATAAAACGAAGATCATAAGAGTGGCGTCCACAGAAAACTAGTTATACACAGGGTAAAGTATTGCCACAAGGAGCGTGAAATTTCCCAAAAGTTTTCTACCCGAATACATTAAACCACCATTTGTATAATACGCGCGAACGAGCTCTGAATAGAGACGGTGAAGTGACAGAAAGGGACGAAGCACGTAAGGAGATAAAAACTCAATTAGGTTAGGCTAAAAGTGACGGGGATAATCCACGTAACTTCCCGAACGTTAGTAAAGAAAAGAAGAAATAATAGAAAAATAACTAGAACTTTGAAAAATTAATGAGGTATAAATAAGTAACAAATACCTTTAGTCGTCTTTCAAAGCGTCAGCAGATTCTTCAGAAAGCTTGAGAATACGTCGTTTGAAACCCGGAAAAAAGGTATTTCCGGATAGGAGAGTGAAGTATAGGAATTCCTAGCAGTAGGGTAACTTCACAGGACCCGAGGTTTTGCACGGACAGCAGCAAAGCCTTGAGAATGATGTTGACATCTATGAGGCACTTTTTTATATTTAAGAAAACTGTTTTGAATAAAATCTAAAATTATGACTTATGAAAATTATGAAGATTAAGAATAAATAAAATTATATTAACACAAGAGAATAAATGGAAGGTGAAACCACGAAAAGAGGGTGTACCGACATCAGTTCCAAATTTAACTGCATCAAATATTACAGTATCCTGACATGATACACAAGGTGGGTTAATCCACAACACTATGTTAAATCCCTTAAGGATTTCAGTTACTTAAAATAGATTTCTTTCTTTCTCCTTTCTTCACCTTCCTCCTTTGCCCAGATTTTGGTGAGGTGTGCATCGTGCTGTACAAGCATACGGAAAGGGAAAAGCAGTAGGAGAACTTGACAAACGTCGAAAAAAGAAAGCCCAGCTTACCGCCCCCTCTGTACATTAATTAGTGAGAGCTCGTCACAGAACAGAAAATATCCACACTAGAGCATTTCCCAACACCCAGACGCAAACATAGCCACACAACATACCCAGGAATATTTACATTTATTAGAAAATTGGTTACCTCAACAGGATTACAGATCCCCCCTTAATCCTCCATTACTCTTATAACTACTGACAGTCCATCTCCCCTCCATCCTATAATCCCCTGAACAATAACCTCCTTCCCACTACAAAAACACCAAAAATATTTGGGACCTTACCTATGACACCACATGACGTTTTCCCCCACAACGACCAAAATCACTTCCTCCAAACCGACGTAAACTAAACAACCCTCCGAACCCTTTCTCATCATAACTTCAGCGGAGCGATCAAAAGAGCGCACACCTCATCTCACTAAAATAGCTTTAAAGAATCGAGTCAATACTGCGTTTAAGAACAAATTTAAGAGGAGCGTATGTCATCCACTGTGCCCCCATCAAGCCAAGTGGCGATGCGCAAGCCAAAGCCACACTCTCAAAATGCAACACCACACACATAAAACATAAACAAATCTTCACAAAAACACAGCCCTACCAGAATATCACCAGTTGCACCAAAAACCACCGCAATCCAAACATTTACACGACGAACACCTTCCAATCCCCCCACCTCTCCACCACATCCTACCTGGCAGAATTGGTGGGACTCAACTTTATATATTCTCTCAAAAATTGCCTATCTGCCAAAACTTCTCTCCAACACACATCTTCTCCTCCCACTCTCAAGCCCTGACAACAGTTCGTACTATATACATCCCCCGACTTCATTCTCCAGTCCCCATCCTAATTCCTAGTTACATTTCCCTATCTATTTCTGAGACCTCTTCCCTCCCCCAGTCCGGCTCTACACCACGGCATGTGTTACCCACAGAGCAACTAACTCACCACTATACATATATTATCTTAACACAATCACATACCTTCACAACTTACACCCGCGCAACCAAATCACAAATTCCTATCACTGAAACTATCCATCCCTCCCCAAAACCTTCCCTAGAAGAAGAACGCTGTCCAGAAAGAGCGCTTTCCAAATCGTCTACCACATATACGCAAAACATCCTCGAAGAGCGAAGCTACAGTATTCATCAGTATGTTCCACCTCCATCCATCTTACCTACAACTCATGCCTATTATCTTTATCAAACAACTACAATAGATCAACACTAGATAATGTTCCACCACACCACCTAACTTCTCATACAAGATTGTTATAATTCGTCTCATCCAGAAGACCAATCAGAGCAATCCTCCTTTCTTTCTACATGGTCTTCTTCTCTCTGCATACTCACCGAGCACTATGCACAACCCCTAAGATGCTCCCCCTTCCGCGAGTTTCTCTATAATCTCCGTAACATTCGACTTTGTGGAACCGCCCACTGAACACAGCTTGCGAGACCCTGGACGTATTCTCTTGAGAGTGCAGATGTCTGTCCCTTCATTCCAAATTATACGCAAAGACCATAGTCCTCCACAACTACGCGGCAGAAGATATAAGTAAGATAAGATATCACAAGTGTAATAACTAACATAATCCACTCTAATCATGAATTAAAGTAACCTATATATCTAAGCTATATACAATACTCAAATAGACTTAACATAAATATAATATAAATATAATAAATTAAGAAAATTTATGATATAAATCCACGGATCTATGATACAAATTAAGTAATATTACAATAAAATTTTATTGTATATATTTTAAATAACTTTTATCCTTAACGAAATAAGATTGAATCAACAATATAAGGACTACATTAGTGACATAATGGTCACGAGTGAGAAAAAACTTATTAAATATTAAATAAACATGAGAAGAGGTATGAGATTTTCCATCTAAAAATAATGTCAAACGGATATATCTATATATTATGAGCAAGAGAAACCCAAGGGTATCAACAACATCCGCTGTCTTTCGGTATCACTACCACATAATTACACAATTAAAATGCACACAACACCCTTTTGACTCCCCATTATGAGTTTCAAATATAATTACATCTGCTAATTAATTAATCAATCGACACACCGAGTTACACACTTCTCAATATACCCAATTCCCAGTCAAAGTCAGCCTACCAAGCGGCTATCTAACCTATCTCTATATTTGGTAATCTCAAAATTCAAGACCATATTAGTAATGCTATTGATCAACTATCGTTTTAACACATTGAGTCGTGACACGCTAGTCACGAGACACTGAAGAAATCGTCACAATTAATGAATAAAGACCGAATGATATTATCAAATAAGCTTATTGAAAGCTATCATTTCTTAAATATGATTTTTCTCAATCATTCTCTGATTCATACAATGTTAAATAAGGATTGATCGACAAATTACACTAATCTAAAATATTACTTAACCTACGCAATCCATATTCTTCACCAAAAGCTAATTCTACAGAAAGTAGTATAATCGCATGTACTCAAAAAACTCACCAATGAACTAGCAGCGAATTTCAAACCCTCAAAATAAATTAACGACAGTATACTGTAAAGCTTTTACGATCTTTAATATTTCCTTTATTCCTTTATTTAACCGTATTCCACTAACGTATTATATAATCTTAATTGGACACGCACTCATCCTTCAGAGATGAGTCTTTTATCACTTCTAATAAAAATCTCCCTCTAAGAGTGATGCCGCGACCAAATCAGAGCTATTCTGGTGTCCTAAACTATTTTATTCAAATTCTCTACTTCAATCTAACTTCTCCAGACGCTAATTTGACTAGTGCCATGTATAGCTTGACTAAACATTATGCTCCTTCCTTATATACATAAATGTATTTTTGCCAACAATTTCTTATAAACCTCAATCATTGGCTTTTTAGCACATTCAATTGTCGCCTATGTCTTAGCTTCCAAACTTCTGCCATTAGCTTCAGTATTGCATTTTGCCCCCATACATATGCGCACCTTCACTTATATTCATATCATTTATTTTACCTTATCCATATATGACTCCAATTTTTCTATAAACTTAAATCTATTACTCCATTTGTTAGAATTACTTTCTTTAGCAACTGTCTTTAACAAACTGCTTTAAGGTCTATTAAAATTTGTCTATCACAAATTATTATATATGAATGTTATTAATGTTATTTCTCACATACTTCTTAACACTATCTAGTGGCTAAATAACTGCGAGATTTAACCTTGATAGGAAAGCGAAATCTTGGAAAAACACGATAAACTCTCTTATTCGACTTCTTCAAATTAACGTAATCACTCTTTGATACTACGAACGAACATTCAAAATACATCCTTCCTTTATTCACATCTTCAACTCTCCATTCCAAACCCCCAAACTAGTTTGCGCCTGAGAAGTACTCGAACACTGCACTTCCAATTGAAATGTATCGATTGCGTCAGATCCCCAACATTATGTATATGTATACACTCTCCCAGGTGAACGTGAATCTTTGTATTTAACTTATAGCAAAATCAAAAGACATTCACACCCTCAAACATGAAATTTCTTTACTTAACACAAAAATTATTAATTACTATAAACAACACATATCTAACAAAATAAATCTTCAATTTAAGCTTGTGTCACTGATAAGAATACCATCCAATATATCTCACTATCAGTAACTACCACAAACTCTATTAGAAAATTTTATAATGAATAACAAATCTTGTGTTTTTATAGAGAGCGAGATTAAATAAGTGAATTATATAAACTTATACAAATTAATACACTAATCATATATCTCATATCAACAAAATAGAAAATATTACAATCATCTAATTATCCTAACCATTCTCAACTTTGGGATTCTCCTCCTAGGCCGAACAGCCTTTTGTTAATGCAAAGCCACCTGTTATACACTTTTCTAAGAGACTGATCAACACCACTTTTTTGATAGATTTATCTCTAAATCCGAAGGTACCAATTTACGCGGTCACTAAACCAACCAGATTCCCTGAACGCTCTCCCTACTCAACCATCACACTCCAAATCCAATCATCGATTATCACTAAGTAATAAAAAATCGCACTCTCTTCAACATTAACTATTCAGGTGGGACCATTATAGTTCATCAATGCATAGCCATATACCTACCATTTGACCTTTTACAAACTAAATTAACCATTAGATTCTTAGTATTATATACCACATAAAAATCTACCATATAACCAGTCTATTTTCCTGAACAGAAATTCACTCCTCTCTCCTCCATTCCTTTATCATTATATAAACAGCCACACACCATTTCACACACATCAATCATTTCACTGTTTCCTTTATTATATTAATATATATTAATATATATTATAATATATATTATTAATATATATTATATATATATAATAATTAATATATATATATTATATATATATATAATATATATATATATATATATATTATATATATATAGTAATAAAGTATTTTTATATTTATTCACTAATTATTTATAATGAGATTAAATACATTCGTTTTATACATATTTAATAAAATTATATGAGTTTTATCTTGGTGTTACTACCTTTGTGTATGTGAGATGTGAAGAAGAAGGATTGTATTTATCACACTGAATTCTTCCATTTAGCACAGCGAGATGATACATCGCTAGATGTTAATATTTCTGTGGTACGCCGAAACGCGAAACATGTTAGAACACTCCAGTCTATCTCTCACCAGAAAACTTCAGGGAGGCTACGACGAAAAGCTCCAACAACCTCTTATGAGGTAGATCACTATTAGTGATTACACATTAATTATATCTATAATCTCTACTTTACCTGCTATATGAGTTATTAAAGTGGTTAAAATCTGTACTCGAATACATTTATCATACAATATGCCGGCACTTATCTATATTATACGTACTAGATATTATAAAATAATATAGTTAGTAGCAGAATATATCAGATGTATATGACTAATATCATATTGATATGAGATATTTGTATACCTGCATCACTAACCGAATGATTAACTATATATCTGTGTATCATAACCTAAAGGTACTTTATGTCTAAGAATGGATCTATATTGATTCGTAGGATCATCAGTTCGAGTACCAACTGATGAGCAGGCATGAATGTACTTTAAACCTATAATAATTATGAGATGTATTATTATAGTGCTCAGAGATAATGAATGAGAATTTATCCATTTATATCATCTAGCACAGTAATATATGAGTGCCAATACAGCAAGAGGCAGTTTTCCGCTTCGCACTATAGTGACTTCTCTAGAATGTGAGTGGAGAGAGTAGCTAAATATCAAAAAAATACCTATAACTGCGCCAGAGACAGACTATAGAATATGTATGACACTCCTTTAGATAAATGAAATAAGAATGTAGTTCGACATTTATACTAAAATTTTGAGAGTAATATGTGGGTTATTGTATATTCATTATGTAAAAGAAAATGGATATACATGATTATGAATATAATAGCAAATATAGTAGCTAGATAAATGGCTAGTATTTATATCTCTTATACTAAGACTTGGATTGTTTAGGTGAGTTGAGACTTAGTATATGATATAACTCTCGCGCCACATTAGATGTCTTTCGTGTCAGCACTTACGAGTATGAGCAGATCTAAGTGTGTCTACCAGGTATCTTGCGAAGAAGGACTTGATAGTATATGTTTACGAGTCTATTGGGTAATATTTGATAAGAGCGAATCATAAGGTAGCTTGTGTAGATCATCATTGCACGCCAGTAATATATTAGAATGACTTAACAATAATCATCCACTATAACATATCTTCTACCAATTTCAATTCACCACGAGATTGTTTTAAATAATACCAGTATACAATATCACTTAGAACGAACAAATCGGTATTATAGGTTTGAACATTGTAGATTTTTAGCTTGTTAAATGTTTGTTTCATTAGCACTGTTAAAATCTGAATGTTTCCTAGAGTTATAGTTGATTCTCTAAGTAATTTATGTCGGGTCTGAAACTATAGTAAAAAGACTTTGAGGTTATACGCTCGCATTCTGCTTCTGTTTGTTTATAATAAGATGAGAAATACTTGTACATTGTGGTCAATTTTAAAATTGTAATCAGCACAAATGCTAAGTTAAAATGTAAGTTATTTTTTCTTGTTGTATGTTGTTTCTATGGACAGTAGCGAGCAGTTTAGTGTTCAAAAGTTAGGTGCAGAGTTAAATAGGGATTATATTATACGGGTCAACTAGAGTTAAGGCAAGGTGTATCGGAGTTAGATGCGCGTAGTCTGTAAGTAAAGGATAACTAGTGGTATGGACAACGTTAAAATGAAAAGGGAGAGGGTATAAAGTGGTTGTTAACCACATTCACAAAGTAAAGAGATTTATTTATAGCGATTTTGCTGTGATGAGTAATGTCACTGAGTTTTAGAAAAGTAAGAGAAATAGATAAATATAATCGGCGCGGCGCGTAAGAATCTCAGTCTGTCTTAAATTTAGTAGGAGATATAGGAGAATATTTTTTGAATGTGAATATTACTGGATGAATAAGTTCAATTAATGTTTAAAAGAACTCAGATAGTTTGAAAAGGTTAATAGTTGCTGTGCTTATCTATTCAATAAATCATGTGGTGATATTGTATTATCTAGAACGAAGCCAGCAAGGTGAGATCTTTTGTTTTGTCACTTTCTAAGTTGAGCAATAGGCTTACTAGAGTGCGTTGTGCAAGAAATGGTAGTGAGAAGCATTATATTGGAGAGTGTCGTTATTGTGGAAACTAATTTAAACTATATAAGTCACAGCCGCTGACAAACAAAAGTTTAGCGTATTACAATCTCTATTTGTGACACGAGTACAGCAGTTGGAAACCGTACAAACGGAGAATATGACCGAATAAGAAAAAACTCAACAGCGCGGTAATAATGTTAGCAGGGAAAGACATATGCAGATGGAAAAGTGTGAAAAAAGTGACACTATATATAATTGCTATTACCTCAAAACCAAATGGCGTATGCACAGGAGAGGGATTGTCAAATCTAAATAAAAGAAGATTATGTTATTTCTAAGAAGAGAGAATACGGTATACGCGACAAGTGATAGTTTGAGAAAGTAAAAATGAGTTTGAGCATATATAAAGAACTTCTTAGTAGAGAAGATGTTGTAATTTTTGAGATCAAAATCTATTTAATAATATTGAAATGTGTCTACACTACTTGATGAGAGTTTATGAAAATGCACACGGACAATGTGAGTATTCAGACTAGTAAATACAATAAAGTCCCCATCGGTGTTGTTATGAGTCTTGAAGATGAAATAAGTGTGAGAGCTAAAGCAGAGGGAATGTAGATGAGCGCTAAATTCTAGTCTCCGCTGTATTATTTTATCATGATCACGTGAGTCCGTGAGATCACATTAACCACACCATAGATTTAGTGATATTAAATAGAATGTAACAACTAGGTTGTTCGAGTAGCTAGAATAATAAGTGCAGAACAGAATCGACGGTCGAATGAGTCAATCAATCAACTCTAGAGTGCGACTTAAGCGCAAGGTCTAACGTGTCAAGTTTGCTAAGTGCGAAATTATCTAACCTCATTCAAACTTCCGTCAAACAGAGTACGATTAAGTACTAACGAGAGATATCATCTGTGTGACCTCAGTAATAAGTGAGAGTGGGGTCTTGACAATATAGAGTCTGAGTGTTTGATAGTGAAGTGATGTATATATCGCACAGCAATAAGAGTATGGGTTGAGAACTGATGAGTGTACAAGATATCAATTAATTTATATGTAGTAGTGTGAATCAAAAGTTTATTATGCAAACTATCCAGATAGTAATTGCCGTGTCAAGAGAGGTAGGAAGGTAGGTAAGAGGGTACGAAGAAATGTGCGATGCTTGATGCGATGGGATGATAGTTGAGGCGGAAAAATGGTTATGGTATTCAAAGATATTTTAGATATTCGTGTATGCGCTCAGCGCGGTGACGATTAGTGTGTCAGTGGCCAAGAAATATGGTAAATAAGATAATAATTATAAAATAAGGTAGACATAATATTGCATTAGATCTAGTTCGTATTACCAAATTGATTGTGGAATTGATTCGATATCTTCTGAGTGATTGAGACAGAATATTATTATAATTATCACTATATTAAAATCACGATTGAAAAGATAAGGTGTTGTAGGATGAACACATAAAGAGTGTGACATTAAAATCATAGATCTTGATTAAATAACTAATGTGGAGAGGATAGTATTGTAATATTGCCTGTATAACATTATTGTTAGACACTGTGACGAGAAGATATATCTATTTATACCAGAAACATTCTTTAATATTTATTAGAAATTGATAATTGAGAGAGAAAAATAGTATAATGTTAGAGGATAATGGACATCTCAGTCTATACAAGTTACGAGTATTCAGAGACTATGCTGGACACGTGATAACCTCCAGTCCAGTGATATCAGACACCATGATGAGAAATCTAGAACAAAAGATATAATAAGAGTGAGTGGGAGTCATTTTTCGGATCATTTAATTAAAGATGTAGTATTGTGTGCGGAAGCTAATGAAGGTAAAAAGTACGTTAATATTACTATTAAATAGGAGAAATTATGTACGTAAACTAAATATCAAATGTACATATACCGCGCACTCCGACGCCTTCCTTCCTCAATACGGAACAGCTATCGCGCACTGCCGATTAATTTTAAGAGAGATGAGGCTAATAAAATCACTGGCTTATAAATACACTGATTGATATCAGAGATTATTGTAATAATATTATGGGGGACAAAAAAAGGTTCCGAATGCAACTAAAAAAACATTTGAAAGCAGAAACCGAGGTATCGTAAAGGAGTATATCAGGAGGAGCCATATAAAAGTGATTTTTTGACCGTCTATTACAGTTGTTAATAACTAGAAGACATAGAATAGTATGAAATATCGAAAAGAAATAAAAAAGAGAAAAAACAAAGAATAGTTCCGAAGGAATGAATTATAGATGGATGACGGGAAAATAAATAAGTTAGCGCAAGTTGAAAGATGTTGGACTGTAGAGTAAAAAAGATGTGTGAGCTGTACCGGCAATGCTCGTAAGATGAGCTTGCACCTCAGAACAATTGGGGCGTGATGCAGCTTACCAAGAGCTTATGATTTTATGTGGAGTAGTAGAGGTAGGGTAGTATGGTGTAGTTGTGGGATTAGCGGTGAAGTGTGAGAAGAGGTGTAGGGTAGTAGATCTCAGGAAAGCACGAAAGATAATGAGAGCATATAATATGTATAATACAGGAGATAAGTAGTAGTTATATAGAAAAGGGTGATAAGTGGAAGGCAATATATAAGATAAATAAGTACATAAAGATAAAAAGTGGAGCATAATAAGAAAGTAATGAGATATGAGGAGCTCGAGTGAGCTAAAGTTAAATATATACTAACACACACCGTGGCACCTCATAATGTATACCATGATATACCAGCCGCTCAATAACGCCTCGAGACAATAGCGCGCATCATAGTGAGTGGATGGACCGACGCCCTCACGCAGTCCTCGACAGAGTACTTATGTCCCTATCTAGCGCACTATGATAGTGAACGCCGCGCGCACCTCTCCTCAGCGACCCACGACCCTGCCTACCGCCTAATAAAAAGTTTTAATTGATAGACTAAATTAATAATATGGGTATTATATTAATATATGAGTGAATTTATACAGACTTTCTGATCCAGAGTGAAAGTAGTTATGAGTTTGTTTATAAGTGTTGGTTGGAGTTATAGAGAGCACATAAAATAGAGAAACGTCAGAGAAATAAGTTTATCGTTGAATACCTAAAATGTATAGTGGTAAATCATATAGTAGTAGAGCTTTGATTTGTGTTCAGTAAGAGTAGTAGTTAGTATTATAAAAATGTATAGTAATAATAGTAGAAGTGGGTAGATGAAGTAGTGTTTATTAATAGTGTTATGAGAGGTAGTTTATGTTGGTTAGTGGTTATTATAGTAAGATATGTTAATTAGTAGTTAGATTAATAGTTATATTAGTATGTAATTAAGTAGGTAATAGTTAGGTATCAGATAGAGTAGTTATGAGTTTATTGTAGTTAGTGATGATTAAGTATTAATTTGTTATGGTGTGTTTTTTTTATTTATGAGTGTGTTGTAGAGCCAAAGTGACGGCGAGGTATAAAGTTCAACACACGTGTAAATCTGTCCCTGAATGTGAGCAATTGCACGTAAGAGAAAAAGGTACGAGGAGATAAGAGAGAAAGAAAAGGATTATACTAGAAGACTATAGATATTATGAAGTGATAATAATGTTATATTCTATACTATCTTTCCTTTTATCTAGGGTCTAGCATGTTCTCTATAATGTCGCTCACAGTAGGGTTCTTCTCTAGAAGCTGAGACATTATTCCTTTTGTTCGGTATTGAAAACCAGGTAGTAGAAGAAACTGAAAGATGTACAGAGGATCGTCCCTGAGGGAAAAGCGAGATGTCTGGCGCGAAAAGTAGTATAGAACAACGTAAGGATTCACTAACAAAGCAGCGCTAGGTCGTAACTTACTCGTGAGTGCCATTCCCTGATGAGGTTCTCTCTTTAGCCACGGACAGCAGCAAAGCCCTTGTGATAAAATGATTATAGGTTTATGATCATCATATTAATGACGCTTTTTTCATTAGCTATTTAAGACTGCAGTCATTCTGCTTTCACGTTGCGATACTACATGAAATTATGAATGTTATCATATGAAAACTTGAGTTGAATAGATTAAGAAAGTAAATTAGAATAACTTCACATTTTATAGTAAAGTAATAACACTAAATGGAAGTCGTAAGATGATATAAGATGAGAGATTGTTGTAGCGCGTGAGATATGGCTAAGCTCCTTACTCTAAAATATAAACTGCTAACTAGTAACAGGTTATCCCCTGCACATGGATACAAAGTGGGTTAATCCACAAGTATAAATCCCTTTAGATTCATCACCGTACTTAGACTAAAAATAATTTCTTTCTTTCTCTTTCTCCTACCCTCTCTCCTCTTTGCCCCAAGATTGGGGGTAAAGGTGCTGTACAAGCATCGGTTAAAAGGATAAGAGACAGTAGGCGAAGAACGTATTTAGATCAAAGACGTCGAAATATGATAGAGCCCAGCCCAATATTAATATAGTATATTCCGCCTATGAGCCCCACGACGTGGTCTGCTCGTTACGCTATATTAATTAGTGAGAGAGGCGTTCACGAGTTCACAGACAGAAATGTCCATACCACACTAAGAGACACCATGCGAGGGATGCGCGCAGCGCGAGCGACGAATAGCACTCCTAATAGCTGGTTATAAAAGTCTAAGTTACGAGAGTAAAAGGGTTCATCCTCGTCATAGGCTCATTCAGAAGTGGAGGCCCAGTAATCCTATCAGCACAAAATCTTACACCTCACGAACAATGACACAACTTATCAAATTCTCCCCATGTCTCATAATTTTCCTCACTTCCGTATCATGCACCTTCACTTGATCCACTATCAGCACGTACAATGGCCAAAACTCGAGCGGTATTGAATGTTTGCATCACTCCTCTCTGAGAGTACTATGTCTGTTTACGTATCCGCAGTTCTACCTCAATCCACTTTTCACCTTTCGTCTCCCATGACCGGTCGGTTTACTTCCAACATCTACTCACAATATAAATATAATACATATCCGCTTATTTAAACGTCAACCTACAATCATTCATCACTTTCCAATCAAATGACACAAACCATCTCAATCAATATATACTTATCATTTATTCTCTCATTAACCCTCTCTTCATCACACACACACACAATATAATATATATTATTATATATTATATTATACATACCACCTACTAATACGTTCATTCCTATCTTTATCAATTCTTCTCACAACACCTATAGCTACACCCCTTATAGAATTATTCCATTACGAACACTAATTGAACTTTAGATATCATACTTCTTATTTACCAGACCATAGTAACTCACACTAAATCAGCAATAAAACAAATATACACGAGGAGGTTCACCAAAAGGGATTACAGAGCAACTACACTATTATATTATGACAGAGACGCGAGACACACACCCGAACGACTTAATAAGGGACGTCATAATAGTACATATAATCATTGGATATATATAAATCCAATTAACTGCTACTCTCACTATGGAGAAATTTTAATGAGGAGGTTCCGAGATGACCTTGACACAAATGAGAGTACACAATTATGGAGAGTTCAAGAAGATGTTGCAGTGGAGGTCAAAGAGTATTTAATTTAAAAAGTGAACATTAGTAAAGGAGATCCGGATATGGGAGAGCGAATTTGTCGACAGGGGAGAGCACAAAACTATACTAATAAACTGCGAGATGATATGATTTTGCTCAGTATGAATGGCAATGACAACTAAAGGAGTATTATGCGAGGGCGAGAAATTAGCGACGGTATATCAGAGGTTGGACAAGAAATTTAATCAAGAGAATGCACAAAGGTGTGATGAAAGGAAGCGAGCGTAATAAGAGACAAATAAGTATTGAGGTGTGCTTAGACGTGTATATACAGTAAGATAAGATAGAATAATAGGTTGTCAGCTCTAGTAAAGATCCAGTAGTCGTGAACGATATTAGTATCAGTTTATGGGACTATAAGATATAATAATGAGTAAATGTGTAAATCTGATGAAACCAATACACACACTAATAGTAGACAAAGTTTGGTACGATAGAATAAATCATAATCATGAACTGAACTGAAGTCAAAATTAGAATAATGGGAGAACAGATGAGTGGGACAAAGTGTATAAAAGAATGGATATATTAGTATGGAAAGTACGGAGCATATAGGGAATTACATTAGAGAGTTAGGGGATTCTCCTCTAGTGCTAAAATGAGATAGCTGTGTAGAGAAAGAGAGAGAATCTTCTACATTTAAGTCAAGTCATATTAAAAGTATAGTATAACAATTTTAGGTATTAGACCCAACACGAATGACTGGAGACATCCACAGAGTACATTTGTAGATACGAAGAATAGGGAGGTCCTTTAGAATATGTTATTATTAAGTGTCGCGGTTCTTAGTTTTCGGATTGCTAGGTGGTAAAGTGGAGATCTATAAAGTATCTTGAACTGTTAGAGTCGTGTGGACACTAAGTACCCTGTTTAACTTAAATAAGAGGACTCACCAAGAGAAGGAGGAGAAGTATTGGTTCCTCTTAATATGTATGCAATTTCATTATAGCTATCAACTAACTGATTCTTGTGAGACTAATGGTCCTGGTAATTCGTAAAGTCATACGACCTGCAGTGCTGGAGAATTTCTCAAAAATAATGCTTTGTATCGTAATGTTTGCACTGCTATTACAGTTTATATCGGAGCCTATAATGTGTTATCTTTGGGGCCATCCGCTATATAGATGCTTATGTCTTTATAAAATTACATTTTATAAACTTCATTAGAGTTTAATAATAAGAAACTGTTTAATTTCAAGCACGTAGTTATTTGCGGTAATGGCGTTAAAGTTTATATTTAAGTTAGAATTTAAGTTAAAATTTATTAATGAAAGAAGTAATTATAGTAATTTGTATATAAATATGTGAGGAGGTTGATAATATGCAGACACCATTGAAGAGAAATTTGGAGGTCAAGATGTGGAAAGCGAATAGCACTGTACACGCGTGATAAACACGTTCTAGTAACGGAACACTTTCAGAATTAAGTCTCTGACTACAAAATCAATAAAGTTGTGTCGAGAAGACAATACATCAAATACGATGTTGAAATATAATACTAAAAGATTTCTATATATGCCTAGGTGAGGTTGTTTTAATGATGAAAAGTAAGAAACTATGACTCGGTGAAATGTTTACTTTGCAACAAGAGAAGACAGATGATATTGTAAATTACAGAAAAAACAGAATTGCCAAAGAAACAATCAGGTAATGTGTTCTATATGGAAACTATACAAGTAGGGTAGGGGTGGGGTGTTGGTGTATACGAGTAGCGGGCATGGGGGCTGGGGTGAGATTGTGGCTGGTAGAGGAGCGGGCGGTCACGCTGGAAGAGGAGCCACCCATATTTGTTGAAATATCTATGGCGGTAATAAGGTAGCCAGAGGGTAGAGTAGAGAGGGGTGAATGCACGAGTGTTAGTGAGTGACTACTTATTTTGTAATTTTATTTTAGGTTATTGTTAATAATATACTAATATATAATATTAATATAAACTCGTGGAATACGGTGGCTCTGAGGTGTTTATGCCCATCATCCATTTATCGTAAGAGAGATCTATCTGACTAACTAATTTCTATGAGAAGGAATCACCAACTCCAAGGGTGAAGAAGATTCTAGTCTCCTTAAACACACTAAACGAAGTTCTTACACTAAAGGATAAAAAGGGGTAGTGGTAGGGCTGGGTGTTATCTTTTATCGACTCAATATAACGCCGAGTTCATTTTCATTTACTTATATACTACTATTCTGATTATATTCCTATGTAAGTGCAAATGATAGACACATTTAACCATTCTGTTCAATGTGGTAGTATATATATAAAGGTTATGGTAATTAAAGTATTAAAATATATATACCTTAATTAATATTTAAATATATATATATTAATATATATATATATATAATATATATATATAATATATATTATATATATATATATATTAATAATATTATATATTTAATATATATAATTAGAATAAGTTTTTTATGTTTCCTTTTTCATTATGAGTATATAATGTCCTTTATGATCCCTAAGTTGGTTCTTTACCTTTGATTGTGATGTGAGGTGTGAAAGAAGATGTAACAGAGGATCTACTGAGTATGGTGTCGACCAAGAATGTTGATCGTAAAACTCAAAAGGAAAAGAACTTACGATGTTAGAAAAATGGATGGAACACAACCCTGTCGTTCTCTCCTGACCGAATTTGGTGCAACTTTTAGTACGTTGAATATGCTTTAGTTGTGTGTTTATCTTCGGTTCTCTTCACCTTGCCCATTCTTGTTAAGTGACGAATGTGGTACATTCTTTAAGTCAATGAGAAAACGATTCGTAATTAATCAATTAATAGTTAGAATGAAATCCACAGGAATGCTAGCGGTGCAACAAAACTATTTGGTGGTAAAAGTTAAATACAGTGGTTAGAAGCAGAGAAAATGTGGTAGAGATAAAGTGGGCAAAAACAGTTCACTTTGTGTAAGTATTAAGAGAAATTAGTATAGTGTTAGTGAGACGCACAGTAAACTAAAGAACCTCCTGTCACCATATTAAGTACGCACACGTACCATACATACTGTCAAATTACATCAATCAATAATAATAATCTAATCTGATCACCTGGAGACTTAACTAAACAATAATACATAGATAATAGTATATCTTCAGAGTTGAAGGAGTAGCAACTTAATAGTTAATATGAATTGATTACAATTATTAATTAAATAAGTTATTTAGAAATAATATATAAGAGAAGAGATGGATTAGCCATTATAATTAAGATGGTACTAATACTTGTTAACTTAAGTAAGTATTAAAAAAAACTAATGTTGGCAAACACATTTTGATATGATATGTACTAAGTTACATCTTTAATTGAGTGAAGAATGTCTGGTTTATATCCTAATTAGCTGATAATAGTAATTTTAGAGATATAAGTTATCTGAGAAGATACTTGAGATTTTAGGAAAGAGATGCTAAACACATATGTTCAGTTGTGCCCTTTATTATTCTAGTATGTCTATATTTTACTACATATTCACGTCCGATCAAACAAAGAAAGAACATGGCGTGTATTAAAGTATAAGAACATGAGTTTTGATACATCTATGCTCTACATGTTTTAAGTTTCATTCTTATTCACCACACATACCTCCGTTAACACACTATCTTTTTCTCTCTCTTGTTTAAATAAGTTAATGCTTACATATTATAATCTCAGTGTTGGTGAGTACTAGAGATGCGTAGTTACGCATTATCTGCTCTGGGTTGTGTTGTGTGCTAGTATGAGTAGTATAATATTACGAGGTCCAGTAGTATAAGTAAATATATGAGTTCTTATTATAGTTGATTAAATGCGGTCTATTTAGTTGCGTTTGGATTGTTTGTTAGAGATAGTGTGTTTTAAATGAATGATAGTACGGAAAATGCAGAGAAGATGATTGAGGTAGTTGGGAGTTAAAGGATTGACGAGTGGTGTAGATACTTGAGATTTGGTAAAAATATGTGAATGAGAGAAAATAGAATAAGTAGGATATGTAAAATTGGATACAATAAGGGGTGCGATAGGAAGGTCAGTAACTTATTCCTGAGGTTTAGAGAGGTTGATTTTAAAATATAGCGGATCCAGTCAGGTTAAGAACATTGGGAATGTGGAAGAGTAACGTTAAATGTTTCTCCAAGGTTGTGGCGCTTGAGAATATAATGCTGTGTGAAGAAATTTGAGCTGAGCAATGACTCAAAGAACTAGCAAAGGGTGAGATCGTATTGGTCTGTGTCTCTTGTTGGTGTTGAGTGTAGCAAATAAAGGGCTGTATGATCTGCTAATGGTTGTTGGAGATTGTGAGCTTGAAATGGGACGAAGTCGTCAGAATGTAGCTCCTGATATTCAGGGTTCCTAATGAAAAGAGATAGGAGCGGTGGAGAGTGAGAAATATATATGAGCGAAAGGTGGTACTCTGCAAACGGTACGGCAAGAGAAAAAGGTCAAAAATATGTGATTAAGGTACGCAGAAAAATATTGAGAATTTATGATGTAAATATTCTAGATAATTTATAATCTAAAATGAGAAAGGATGGAAAAGGTGATAATAGATAGAGTAATGTCATTATGTCAGAGACTCCACGTTATGCAGGTGTATTTTGATGTGTTTCAGAGAGGACGAGTATATGATAAGTAGTATATATAGTTTGTAAAAAACAAAGTTTCAAAGCGTGACTTCTAAGGAGATGTGATGTTATGCGCAGCATTCAGAACAATGTCGCTTGCAGCTCTAAGCTTGAAGTGGAGCTATATTATATACACGATGTATGAAAGTCAAAGGAGCAGATTATATATGGTGGTGAAAAGGCGGATTATCGTGGTCAATGAGATAATTACATATAGCAATTGCAGCTTGCGCGTCTCCCGCACTCCCGTCAATAACATGACGAAACTTTAGTTATAGCGTAGATGCACACTGAAGCTGACGAAACCAATGGAGAATAAATGTACTGATTGAGAATAATATTGAACTGAAAAGCGATGTCTCTATTTATGAGAGCAAGAGATATAAAGTAGGTAGAGGAAAAAACCCAAACGTTGAGATAGGAGGAAGGCTGAGGGGTAGAGTGAGTTTAAACGTATGGTATTCAAAGCGGCGAAGTACAACAAGCTAGTGATCGCCGGAGCCGCTAGATATTATGTGATATTGAGAGTGGGTTTTAATGGTCAAGTGTACAAAGTTTGAATTTGCGTTTGTATTGATTGTGATAGTGTGTTGCGACCACCGCGACCAAGAAGACTTTTGAGTCATACTGCAGCTGTTACACGAATGTAATAATTATTTGTATCAATATTAATTATCATATTGAAAACTTTCTATTTTAATTTGTTTCTGTGCGCATATTATTGAGGTCTCCATCATGGATGATTATTCCCAGGTCATCTCTTCACTTGAGTTGATATTACTTAAGAGATGAGAAGACATAATGATGTAGTACTCACTAAGTGCTGGTTAATAAATGTCTTTATATAGTGTGAAGAGCTTAGAATATCTCGTAGTTGCACGATAGAGAAGTCCATTGAAATATAAGTAAGATCGCCCTCACGAAGTAAAGTGAGTAAGATGAGTGATACATACAATAGACAAGTAAATACAAAAATATAAGTAATATGTAATGATGAGAGTAGTACAGCAAGAGTGTGATAGAAGTGTGTTGTAATCTAGAGAATATTGACATGAGCATAGTTATTATGTATATAGAAACTAGTTTGTGGAGTTGTGATAGTTAAGAGGTTCTAAGCTAGTGTGCGGATAATACCGAGCGTAAGTTGATGAACGAGTAATATGTGGAAGGAGTGAAGAAAGTGTGTTGAGTGATAGAAAGACATGTGTGACTTATGTAGGAGTCAATATCTACCGCAAAATCTGGAAGTGTATTGGATGTCAATAGCATAAGAAAATCTGGGTGCATTTTGTGGGATGAGCACGGAGAATATTGTATTGTGAATGTTTCCCCTGGTGACGTATTGGTAGATGCTGAGAAGACAGTTTCTGTAGGTAACACTGCTGATAATAGAAGTGAGGATGTTAGTCTTCAGGGAGATTGACGTGTGGAATATAAAATGGCGATAGGAAGTAGATCTGAAGATATAGTTCTTCCACAGATTGAGAAAATCCTTTTGCAGTATTAAAAAGTGGTACTGTGCTTGTTTGTTTGGAAGTTAAGAAAAGTGCTAAGTTAAGCGGTGACACCACGTTCCTATGGTGATGTAGGAGTTCTTTACGGAATATATCACAGTGGGGATCCAAAGAAGGTGAAAGGTCTAATGATAACTAGTATTATGGATTGAAAGAGAAAATATGGAGATGAGTCTAGTTAGCAATAGAGTAGGGTAGTTATTGTATTAGGAGGACAAAGGTTATATAATTTGAGCGAGCACTGCGTATATAGGGAGATTGAGATTCATAATACTTTGAGAGAGAGTCAAAGAATGACGTAATTTAAGATGGTAAGAAGTTAAAATGAAAATGGAGATACTATGGGTAGTATGAAGAAACCAACACTACGAGAGAAAAGAATATTAAGTATACATAGAAGACTTACAAAAGAGTAGAGATGAATCATAATACTCGTTATTGATGTGCAGAGAAGAATAAATTAGTGATGAATGATCTACTTGAAAGGACTAAAGAAGAACTCCCGGAAAAAAAGGATTATGAAAAAACACACTCGTGTGGGACAGGCAAGAGAGAATCATCGTATAAAGTTGGTAGTTTGATGAGGATAAGTAGGTGATAGAGGAGAGAATATGATGAGAGTCCGGGGCCATTATTCGTGTATTATGCTGCAGTAGTACACGGGAGATAGCCCCAGCTCACAAAAAAGTTAGTCATCCAATCATCATCACGAGAAGAACTTAACTGAACTGCAGGAGTAGGCATTGATAGGGACTTTGATGGATGTGTGTTGAAAGAGTAAGTGTAGTGATTTTCTCCAGTGAAGCAGTGAAGCAGTGTAGGACAGACTCATAAATTGGTAAGTTTGGTTCTCAGGTGTAATAAGAATATATGGTTGCTTAGTGAGTAAGGAACAATCAAGTAAAGATAAGTTAAAAGTGCAATAAGAAGAATTGTACTTATTGCTAATAAAGTGTGAGTGGAGGTGAGTGCCATTCTTTTAGTTTGTCTAGTGGAGTTGAACTACGGTACCTACAATTTTTGTCCTGGTGTAAGATAAACAAAGTGGATGAGTAGAAGAAACGAGTATAGTGTCAAAGCATACTTGTGAGTGGAATGGAGAGAGCATAATTGAGAGTTTAACTTGTACACTTATTAGACTATAGCGGCGTTATATGATAGTGAAGAGGAGCGTCGAAGTTCTTTAAGAATCAGATTGTACCGAGTTGGTTACTTTGTAAAAACTCTTGATCTATATGTGTCAGATGAGCTACAGGGTTAGTCTGTATTTTTTAGGAGTCACACCAGGGATTCAGGACTATTATGTCTGATCCATAGATTTAGTGAGAGAGATGTTAGGTAGAAGTTTTTGTCTTTGATGAGCGCGTCTATTGTTGGTATGTAGAAGGGAAGTAGTGAAGGCAGTACCTTCTAAGTTTCTACTCAGGTTTTCAATTCAATGAGCATTGATCGAAGCCTACTTAGCGAATTGGGATTGTTCTTTCCCAGCTCTATTACTTTGTAGATCTCAAAATCTGTTCCTCCTATTTCCCTAACGACTTCGAAACTAATATGTTTGCCATTTTCTTCAGCTTCCTCCTGATCAGCATTTGTTTATGTTATATTGTATATTACTATGTTACTTCTTTTCCTTTTATCTTCAATTTTGAATATTTCCTCCCTTGTGCTTTCCTGGAGCTGTTTCTCACCTATTGAGAATTTTTCCTTTTCTTCTCCTCTACTACTCAATTCCCAACCAATTTCTGAATCCTGTTGATGCACTACTACCTGCAATTACCTCATGTATTCTAATCAGACTGCACACATTTTTGTTAAATTTCTAATTTCCCTCTTTATTCCCTGTTTGGACGACGCTTGAAATGTTTGCAAATACAAAGTTCCTTCAGTGGGGACGGAAATGAAATAAAATTCCTTGAGAAAACCTGGAAGTTTGTCCCTTCTTTTCAACTGTTTCTTGCAAATTAGTTTTTCTGCGAGGAAAATATTGTTTCTTAGCAGAGTCTAAAATATTTGAATTAATATTTGAACTCTTGTTATATCTGTAAAATAAATGTTTATATTATTACAAAAAGTTTCTTATAAATTTTCCTTATGAGATTTACAATTATATAAATTTATTTACGGCTACAATATAAAGTTACCTTAATATGCATAACTTAACGTGGGAACGCCGTACCCTGTTTGTTGGGAATATATCTTGAAACACTGAGAAGAAATGAAAACTTGCACATTTTTCCGTGGTAATTTTTTTATTGTGTGAACATGGTTGTATTAGGCTGTTATCTTCGTTTGGTTTTTCCGTACAGCTTTGGTACAAGTCACAACCACATTGTGATCTATCTTGTTGTTGTTGAGAGTTTTAAATAATTTTTTATTAACCATGACTTAGTACATTTAGCTTTAGCTAGGAACCACTCCTTCCCTACATGCTCTGCTCTCCATGCATTTACAATATTTGGATTCTGTAGTTTCAGATTTCATTACTTTTATCTTCTCTTGTTTGGTTAGATTATCTTAGTTTGATGTTCGTTCAGTAGCGACGATAATATTTTTTCATTCGATTCTCACAAACTATTCTTGTGCTATACGAATGATTAGGTCAACTTTTTTCACAACCTATGAGTGTACCAAATAACAATGCAAGTGATCTCTTGGTAGCGTTAGGTGCCCCACCCATATATTAATTCCCGGGTAACTTGTTCTCCTTTCTTAATTTGTCAGTTATTTACTTCACTGCAACCATAATCTGCAAATAACGCAGTGTGTCAGTAAACCTTAAGGGAGGTCGACTTTTGGCTCAGCCTGGTATATATATAATTACCGGGGTAGTCTAAGGTTTGTATATTTGTGTCTATGTATGTTGGATGTATCTATACATACGTGTATAAAATTTATTCATATCTATTAGCATTAGTATAGTATATATAATTTATGATTATATAGTATATTATATTATATAATATTTAATTATCTATATTTTCATAGATGGTGTGGTCAGCTGTGTGTAACTGATGAAAGTAAGTTCTGTCTTAATTTACGGATGTGTGAGTATAATTATGTATGTTTAATGATGGTGAATTTACTGTGGTTTCTTATCTTAATAGACAATATTATATTTAATATACTTCGTTATCATTCTGTAATTATTATTGTTTTATATCTTCATCTTAGCTTGTCCTGATTATTGTAAATCTTGACACAATTCGCATAAATAGACTAAACTTAAACCAGATTTCAATAATTTGTCATGAGAATAGTTACAATTAAGGGCGCTATATATATGTATATTATATATCTTACTATTATATATTTTTCTTATTATATATATATATTATTATATATATATATAAATATATATATATTTGTATATTAAGTTATAGGGATAATGTGGTAGTTACTACAAATATATCTTCCTAGAAGCATAATGTATTTAATACTCAGCAAATATAGTGGAAATTATAGTTTAGTTATTTATTTACATTTATATATTATATTATATTATTATATTATTATGATATATCATTATTATATAATAGTATATTTATTATATTATGATATTTATGTTACGTAATATTTTATCTATTATTATATATTATCTAATAATTATATTATATATTATATTTGTATATATTTTTATTATTTTATAATTAATATATTTTATCTTTTATTACTTATATTAAATTCTTTTATAATATATTCTATTAGTATCAGTATTATATATATAGGCATGGATATTATGGCGCAATTATACTCATGCTATATTACGGTTTTGGAAAACCGGGGTATATTGATATGGGGTTTATTTATAGGCGGTATGTATCTACTTATATAGGTGTTTGCTAATTGTAGGGTGATATAGTGGATTGCGTAGTAGTTTTTGTTGGGGGTGTATGTTTTAGTTTGTATATATATAGCTTTAATTATTTCATCTTGTTGGGTGGAGTTATGTGAGGCTATGTTGGAGGGTCAGCGATGATGGGGGTGAAAATTATGAGTGAAGTCCAAGATTTTTGTACTGCGAGTATTTGTAGGTCTAACTTGGGTAAAGAGTATTGATAACCAATATTTGTTTCGCTGCCCTTGACATTATTCTGACTCGACTGACCGTATTTCTTTTGCAGCTCTGAGTATATTTATTGTACTTTGACCTTGACTTTTTTGGCTGCTTGAACCTTTTTGAGAACCTTGTTATCTTTTTGATGAACGGCGGATTCTTTGAGAATATCGGATTTTTTTGAGAACTCGGATTTTTGAGAATCGGATTTTTTGAGAATCTCTCGATTTTTTGAGAACTCGCCGGATTTATTTCTGAGAGACCAAATTGGGTGAGAATACAAATTGTTTGATAAGGGCAAATTATTAATTGGAGATCGGCAATATGTTTTTGTGCGATCACGGATTTTTTGAGGACCTAAGTTTTTGAGACCTTCTACATTTTTGGCAACTCTGAATTTTTTTCCTGGGGTTCTTTTGTCAAGCTATTTTTTTGGCAACCTTATTTCGAAGAGGGTTGCGAAATCGGTTGCTAATGCAACGTGGGAGTTCGTATTTGCCTCCCTTCTAGTTTTACGATCACCCTAATGGGTTTTTTTCGAGTCATGGTCAATTTTTGCCCAACGGTATATTTTTTTGATTTCTTCATGTTGAGCTTAGCTATTCTTTGTGATGTCTTATAGAACCTTTTTGTCGTTCTCTTTGACTCCAAAGTTTTTTGACACAGATATCATGGGTCACTTTTTGACCGTTAATTTTTTGTCCTTCATGGGTCAATCTTTGAGCCACGTATTTATTGTCCGTCTTTAGGGGGTGGTTTTTTTGATAGTCTTTTAACTCTTGTTTGAATTGGATTTATTTAGTGCTCTGACTTGCGCATAGCAGTAACTATGTGTCTATTTTTATTGGCACCACGGGCCTAAGGTGTTTTGCCCCGGTCGTGGCCACCACCCGTGCCTATATTTCGTTTTCTAACTTTGAACGCCATGGTATAGGATTAGAATCCTGAACTGATGACACATAACCACACCACGCTATCAACCACAACCTAATTTGCTTTTTTAACCTTTTCTTTTACACGACACACCACACTACACACTTACACTTATACACCAATTTCACTATGATACTTACACTCACCCGATTAATTTAGATAAGCTGAGCGCTTTTTATCATTTACCAGCACTTGTCCTGAAGATCTAATTCTGGATTGCCAGTTTCTTTGGCTTCTTCTATGGTTTTTCGAACTGCCCTATCATTGTTTTTTCTGTGTATCTTCAATCTTCAATATTCATAGCTTTTTTGATGTTCTTAACTTGTTTGACCATGATATTATCAAGCTTGACTGCCATATACCATTATGAGGTTCAATTTTTGAACTCCAGCTACTTGATTGGTTTTGATGGTTCCTGTATTCACCAAGTGGTATAAGTACTAATCTTGGCTAGGGGACTGTTTTATAGTGGTTTCTAGTTGCGTAATTAGATTCCACAGTTGCTGAGTGAGTGTCCAGGTGAAGTGCCAGTGATGTGCCAATTTGAGATGCACAAATATTGAGTTTTGCATAGTGACGTGTCCATTTTATGTTCGCAATAGTTGGTAGTATGCAATAGTGCCAAGTTGAGTGCCATCATTTGTGCAACTGGAGTGCCTAATTTTATTTCAGCTTATTCTAAGCCTATCTTCGTCCCATGCACTAGAATAGCTCCTAATATGGTCGTTTATCATCGAGGTATACTGCAACGCAGTATTGAAGAATCGATTCGTGTGTTATATATACTTGCACTCCTAGGCTCCGCTTCTCATCTTCTGTGATGGGATTATTCTGTAGTTTTTTACTATTTTAACACGTTTGGCTCCTGACACTCGCATAGAACGACGATTAACTTTTAGCGTCATGATTATCACTTTTGCAGTCCACTTATTCTTGTTCCGTCTGTTTTTGGGTTGTTCTTTTCTTCTGTGGTCGCGATTTTTTCGTTTTTTTTCTTTATTTTTTCATATTCTATCATATATTATTTCTTCAGTTTCATCTTTTTATTCTCTTATTTAATCGCAGGTTAAACATTATCACTTTACACTCAAATTTGTTTGACGTCGAACTCAATTTTGTTGCGTGGGACTGCATCTTTTCGATGGCTCATCTTTGATAATGCATCATTTGATTAAACCTATATCTGATGATTCATTACTTTGTAACTATCTTTTGTTGACGCTTAGATCATAAGCTGCCACAGTGCGCGGCGGTCAATAGTCTCCTGCGGCCGGCGCAATGGGATGGGAGGCACGCAACCGCAGTCGTGCGAATCCCGGTGTCGAAAAAAGGAATTATTATCTGGTGTTTATGATTTAGGAGTAATTTCATTTTTATGTTCATGCTTTAAGCTCTTTTTTTATTAACAATCTTATTGAGAATTCTAAAAGTAATATACCAAAATAGACAGACCATAAAATACAACATATTATTGTTAAAAATTATTTTTATTTTAATAACACTTTCTAAAAAGATTAATTAGTGATTAATTTTTAAAAAAATTGTATGTAATGAAGAAAAAACCAGTAGTGCCTGTATATATGTCAATATTTCTTTCTACTAATATACTGTAAGCTTTCGAAATTTTATTAAAATACTTACATTACAGTGTCTTAAAGGCAGTAAAATCAGATAATCAATTAAATGTGTAACCTAACACCTATGGTTGGGTATTGATTGTACCTAATAAGAATGGCTGCTTTGAATCTGTTTAGAACTTCATGTTTTATGCATGGTTAACTCAAGTTATTACTGTTTACACGTATGTTTTATCTGCTTTAACTCAATATTATTAATCAAATCTAATTGTAAACGCAATATCATTAGTAGATGCTAATACCGTTTTTGCTGGTTTATAGTTTTGTAGTCATTCTTTTTGTTGTTACTGTTATTTAATGCTGCTTTAACTTCTTATGTTTAAACTCTTGCTTTTAACTTCATGTTTTTTAGTTTCTTAGCTTAAAACTCATATGTTTTACTGCTTTAACTACATATTAAGAAATATTACATACCTTGAATAGAAAGGATAGGCTCCCTAAAAGACATAAAGTGATAGTGCACTAAAGTTCCTTAAGGGGGGGATTAGTATGCTTTTTTTTTTACTGCTTTATCCTGTTTAACCTCTGTTTAGACTGCTTTAAACTATTCTGGTCTTTAAATGTTTAGTCACTTTCTGCTTTACGTTTTAACTTTCTGCTTACTGTTTTAACTTTCTGTGGTTCTTAGCACTGCTTTAACTCCTATATTTATTTAACATTATGTTTTTTTATTATATTGTCTTTATATTTACTTTCTTATTTATTTTTATTATTATTTATTATTTATTTATTAGTTATTTTTTATTTATTTTATTATTTATTTTTTTTATTGATTGTTTGTTATATCCCTGGGTTGAATAAACTTTTCTATGCGTTTTTTTTTTTTTTGCTTTGGGGCGTTCTTTTTTATTGTTTATGGTGTATTTTACGAAACACGGCTAGCTCTACACCTATTCACTACACAGGGTTTCTGATTTTTTATGTACATAGTCGATATTTATTTTTCTTGTTTAGGGTCGTCTGATCATTTGTCAAATAAACTAAGCCGATACAATATTCGATCTAAACCATAATATAACCCTCCCTGTCAGGGGACCAGGCTGATAACAATAACAACAACGAAATGAAACACACTTAACACTTATATTCACACATTCTTATGACGATCTAGTTACAGTTTACAGCATGATTATCACCTTACTAATTTATACTTATAAGACATCAATTATATTGCGCACACGTTGACACTTATACACGACATTCACTTATGAGCTAGTTATTACATCAGCATTCACTTTAGTACTAGTCATATTTCTGTCTATAGACATAGCATTTACAGTCTTTAACTCAACACGACGAGATGTGTACTGACCTTGGCAAAGGATGTTACTTACAACTTGCATCACAGATCGTTAGCCTTCTACGGGGGTTGCTTACAGCCCAGTTTTATTTTTACTACGTTACTAGATCTATTAACTATTTCCACAGCAGAGTTGTATACTCATCATTTTTAAACGTGTTTTCGGTTCTGGTAAGTTTTGGTCGGTCACCACAATTCGTCCTACACCACTACACCACTCAGTATTACTATCGCCCATTCAACCTCACACTTATTAGAGTATATATTTAAACTTTTTTTATGTTTTAAATTACAATCCCTTAACATTTTTTTATATTCTTTATTTCATCATTCAAATATAATAAAATTATTTAAACAGCTTTTATTTGTTAGGAATGGAAATATCATATGGTTATTATGTATATTTAGATTTAATTTTATTAACTTCATCCCATATTTTTTTTGTTTATAATTTTATAACTGTTAGCATATTTTAAAATAATTTTTATGCTTATAAAAGTTTTATGAAATTTTATTAGAGTAACCACTATATTACGTTATGCGTTAATTAGGTCTAAATTTTCAGCACAAACTCAGTAAGTGACACGCGTAGCTTCCTAGCGCTCGTCTGCTCACATTCAAGTCTTACTGGCGTCTCGTTCACGTTTTATGTCGCTTATTGTTTGGTGATTATATCGTTCTATTATGCATCATGGCTTTTATTTTTGCATTGGGAATCTATGAGTCTTGGTACTAATCTAAGATTAATACAGGAATGGACAGAGCAAACATTGATGAGTATCATATCACTATCGTTCTTCTATTAGTTTTTATTTAAAAAAAAAAAAAGATTTACTGTGACTGATTTTTTTAATAGAGGTTTTATTTATTATTTTTTCTTTTTTCACTTCTCGGATGTATATATGCCCTATTATACTTAAAGTTAAATTATATTTATCAATATCTGTTTTTTTTTTAGAGTTTTTTTTTAAATCATTATGGTCCTTTTAAAATTTTAATGTTAATTAATTCTATATGATCACATCATTATCTAGAGAAAACAACCAATTCGTTTATTCTTCTTAAAATATTGGAGTGGATAATTAGGAGTTGAATAACTGATCTGCTGAATAACTTTACTGTTAGGTCTATTTAGGTATATTCGTCTTTGTGTAATACGGTGTTTGATTTGTATGGCCCTAATTGCCCAGGTCAAAATATACTGTTTCAATTGGGATCATTTTACCGTAATAGAATGTATGGGTCTTTTAGTTACAGGTACTAGGTTAGGGTTATAATTTGTGCTGGGCGTGCGTCCTGAAAATTATAGGTTCCCTTACTTTACGATAGAGTCCTTGCTATGCGTAACGGGTATGGATATTATAAGAATCGCTAATGACATGCGGTCAACATCAGGATAATCTCGCAGGGATAGACCGACGAAGTCATTGTTTCGATTATTTTTAGAATATAATATATTCCAAAGACCACTGCTGAACAGCTCGGGAACATCGGCTAAAAATATTCTCAGTATCACAGAAAACTTTTTTATCCATTAATTGTGATTTGGTCGGTGGGGGTTAAATCCTTTTTATAAAGTTCGCTATGTGCATTTTCCTAGGTACCTTGCTCCAGATGTACACCAAAAACAGAGGAACAATCAATACACCTTATAACCTATTAAGAAAACAGTTTGATGTTTATAATTTAATTTTTTAAGAACTCCCTAACTTTTTTCTTAAATCATAATGTCATTTTATGAGTTATCGTTCTTAATGCGGTGTTGCATTCAATGTTTATGATTTTCTGCTTTCATGTATGTTAAAGTTTGGGTTTATACTTTTTACTTAAGTGTACGTAGTTCATACTCTTATATTATAAATACTTCGGTTGAGGAATTTATTCTTATTAACTATGTTGCTACGTAGTAAATTAGATAATAATTAATTCCTTAGTTTTTCATAAGCTAGACACGGGTACGGCAGGCTCAGCGATGAGCTCCCGGACTCGCCAACGAGATGCACTACATCCCGCACTCTCGCTGGTGGCGTCGAGCGTCCTCGCTGCGGTACCCCGCCTCTTACAGCCATTAGGGCTTCGGGCGGGCGTGAGCTTAGCCGAAGACCTGCGTTGTCGCAATTATTCGGGTTTCGTTTTTTGAGGG